>JARHVA010000575.1:3717500-3747500 GCA_037957365.1 Torreya grandis | reverse complement strand
ACATAACATAGGTTTTAAATATGTTGTAAGACTAGTGGAGGTGGAGTGGGTAATTATATTAACCCTATGAAATGATATTACTAGGGATCATTTCCTCCCATATTTTTCAAGACAAAGGGACATATTTCTTTTTGTATAGATGGGCACCTATTTTTAGTATTATTGAGGAGAGACGATGAAAAATTTCATGGGTATAAGAGGTATAATTACATGGATATATATCAGATCATGAGGTTAATGGTTATGTTTATTAAACACCCTACACTTATCATGGGCTTGGTGTATGAGTACATGACCTTTTAGTAGTGAGGATTAGAGATTGGGATAGTGGGGGCCATCAAGGCTTCTAATTGGATAGGTATGCCACCATTGAGAGACTTTCCATGAGTGGTAGACACATTGACAATGATATATTTGGTATCTCTATTATATTAGGTTATTTTATGATAGTTTGTGAATGATGTGGACACTCTACTAACATCATGGGAAAATTTGGAATAGTACTAATTAGAGTATTACATTTAGAAAAATATCATGTGTAGGTTAAAATTATGGTAGGATTCCAAAATTAAGTACAACCACCAGCATAATATGTAGATACCTATATGTAGAAACAATCATAGGATAGAGATAGACAAGATGATGTTTAGTGGGAAACAAGGGTAAGTATACACTTGTTAGAGAGGAACCAACATGATAGGAGGAGAATGCTAAGATGAGGTCTAATTAGGAATTATACCTAGACTAACATGAAGTTATCCAAGTAAAGTAGTGAGTTGGTTTATTTTTAGTTACTTTTTATGTTTCTTTGTAATTTATTACTGAGTTATTATTTCTTTATGTGACTTAAGATCTAATGTCTTCTCTTGTTATATTGTTTTAGAGTGAATCACATAGTGGTGGGGCATGATCAAAGAAACTTTGTTTAGGATTTTTAAGGTGAGGATTATTTGATCTTTGATAATATTTTAGTGGATGCAATTCTCCTTTTATAATTAATCAAGCATAATAAGAGAGATATAGTTGTCCTAGAGTAAAATGTGGTTGGTTTAGAGTCTCAAGTGAAGACTCATAATGAGATTATTAGGGATTGGGGAGGTTAGGCTCCAAGTAGCCAAAAAATAGTGGGAGGTAGATCAACCATGTAGGTATAAGCAAGAGACAAAAAAGTAGAGAAATCATAACCCACATCATTCATCAATATTTTGACATAATTCCTTAGCCACAACCTATATATGGTTACAAATCCCTCCAATAGGACCTTAGGGTCACACCATTGTATCCATTTTATGGAATAAGATAAAATCATTCCATGAGTGTGATCATTAACATAATGCTTAGCTAGAGATAGATACCAATATATTAGATGACATATCATCCACTAGGGGAGCTCATGACATTGGTGACACACATATAAGCTTTCTTGGAAATACCCACAAAATAAATAATGTGAAAAGAGTATTAAATTCAATGGATGAATCTTTATTAAGGAAGTAGATGCTTGGCCAATAGGTATGAAAAGGTACTTTGGGATAAGATATTTTTAAATAAATAGTATGGATATACTATTTATTTTATAAATTTTAGATGAAGCATCCTTGTGTTGGGACTATCAAGAAACAATTGTGAATTTACATATGCCCATAGTCATTTAGGTGATGTTCATGGAAAGATAATACTACTTATTGGATATCTACTTAAATGATCTAGAGTAAATGCATTCCATAACTTCTCTAAAAATGCCAATACTAAAAATGAATCTAATGCATGTTTTTAAACATTGATTTAGTACATGGGATATATGTAAACAACATATTTTTGCATACAAGTTGTGTTTTTTTTGCATGGATTCTTGAGAATGGAAGTTACAAATTAGATGTAAATAAAAAAACATGTATGTAAAAAACTGCATTCATAACAAATGAAAAGAGAAAAGCATATATGTAAATAATGTCTATCTCTATATAGGTAAATGGTGTCATCCTAATAGAGGTAGATTCAGTTGTAGATGGCCAAGCAACTAAATCTAAATATGAAAATAATGGCTACAACAAATCAAATGTTGTAAATGCCAATTGTGATGATGAAGAAATCGTCATCTCCTACAACATAAAAAATTACATATGTTTTTATATTAAGTTTTTATTTAAATTAGTTATTAGCTTAGAAATTAAGTTTAAAAATATAAATTAAATTTAACATGACATTTTTATAAAATATACCCATATCTGTATGGTGACTGATGTCTACATGCCAAATGTGCATGCCAAAAAATCATCACTCATAAGAATATGATCTAAGCCATTTAAACCACCAACACCATCATTATTAGAAGGTCTCATGCACATAGCTCCAAATTAATTTCAAGGGTAGGGTCAAGGATAGATACGCTTTGGTGTATCTATAGCATCACTCTATGAAAGACTACTTGTATACTTAACAAGTATACTAGTGAGTCAGCGAAGATCACAAAGTGTGTCTATCTCCATGACCTATTGAATTACAAAAGGGATCTCAAGCTCAAGAGGGTTTTGGACACCAATCCATGTAGGTTGATTAGGCACATGATTTTGACCTAGTCAATCCTTCATAGATCCTTTTTCTTCGCACTAAAACTCACTAAAATCAAAATAATTAGGAATTTGGTTGAGGACAAACTCATAATAGAGTTTCCTCAAAATATATAAAATGATATCATGGGATTTACCTGATGGATATTCAATTACCATGCACCATCAATCCCAAAAATTGTTCATGATTAAGTTATGTACACATCAATAGATAGGAAAATGTTTAGCAGTTATCGGAAATAGGGCATTGGTGGGTAGGTCAAAGAATATAGTGAAAATGTTAAATTTTGAAATATAAAAATTATTTACCAGAAGGGTTAATAACTTATCATCATAATATTCCCTACAAATATCCATATATGAGTTCCATAGATCAATTTAACTCATTATGGGGCCAATTTTACCTCATAAGGTTTAGAAGGAATTAGATAGCTATGTGCGATGGGGGTTGGTCAAAGTTAAATCCTTCATTTTATCAATTAATTCTTCAATTTCAAGTTTGTTTCCCATAATGTTGTCAATCAAAAACCCTTGACTACCATAGTGTTTTGGGGAATTGTAGGAAGGTTAGGTGCAGGGATAAGAGGAACATCAAGGTTTTGTGGAGGGTTAGGAGTAGGAGCATCCAAAGGGTTTTGTAGAGGGTTTAGAGGGTTAGTAGGATGGGATGTAATAAACAATTAAATTATAATTAAAAATAGATTAAATAATGAAAATTATGAAAAATTAGGATTAAATAAGGAAGATTTTGATCACTTAAAACTCATACATCAGAGCATCATCAATCGACATGTCTATAGGTTGAATTTGGTAGCTTTCTGACACTCTTTGGAGTCTTTTGAATGAAATACAATCATTAAACAAGAGAAAAGCTAGGAACCATGAATGCAAAATGATTAATTTTACATTCAGGTTTCCTTTTTTTTGTTTTTTGTACATAGGGAATGTGATCATGTTATTAACATGATCACACTATTGTTATGTTAATAAAGGGATCGAGTTAATAACTTGATGGTATTATTATTTAATATAATATGACTATGTTATTACATAATATGCTCATGTTATGTCTTAACAATCTTAAGCCTAAATTTAAGTAATGTGATCATGTTAATTAAATAATAATATCATTTTATTAATTTAAAAAATATCCTTAGAGGTAATGTCCACATAATTATCCCCCATCTTTGTGTACTTTCCCTTATGATTATGAGAGAATCAACCTCTTTGGCTAGATGTGTATGTTACATATTTATATAAGTGGAATACAAGAGTGGTTACAACCATTATCAATTACCAATAATATGGTTGTGTTGATTCATATTCCAATTTGGATGATAGTTGGTAAACAGCTTAGAACACATGGATAATATTAATAGACACATGGATGTGATGTGAAATCCAACAATTTGTTGAGTCATATATAACTATGAGTTGTAATAAAAAATTGAGGTGCGTTAATCTAAAAGATATAGAGCTTACAAAAGTTAGTCAAATGGCACAAAACATTTGTGGTACATGTGCCAATGAGGTATTCAAGACTATGAGATATGGTGTAAAACTATGAGGTTAATTGAACTATATTTATGAGGGGTAGAGAAGTTAATGAACAAGCATATAACTTGTGTAGTGTGTGGGACTGTGAGTGATGAAGTTCATAGTAATGAGTGCATAGTCAAGAGTCCATATAGGTCATACACATAATTCCACACTATGGCATTGGATTTATGTGTATGAATTTGAATAAAATTTTCATAAATAGTGCTCAATATTGGGTGATATGTGTGGGCCTTGTATAGTAGATAAAATGAAGAGTAAGCTTGACTATGTAGGAACTATGCATGGATCACAAGATTGAACATTTGATATCAAACTTATAGACTTTCCATCCATATATCATAACTAAGGATAGTAATAACTTGATGGAAATAACCTTAAAAATTAGAACAAAGTATTCATTAGAATTAACACACCTTTAAATTATGAAAAATATTTATTTTTAAAGTGGCCTTTGAATTTGTCAATGGATCCATCTTCTAAAAACTTGTATAGTATAATCACATTCACCACAATGTCTTATTACTTTTAGAAGTGGAACCAAGTCCAAAATTTTATTATTAATGAATGAAAAAATTTATTCTGTGATAGCTTTATTCCATTCATTATTCTTGTAAACTTGGTATTAAGTATTTATATCTCGTGCCATTACCAACTATGACAAATTTGTAATACCATACAGATGCTATGATCTCTTTGTTCTTGTGTCTCTTGGATCTCATGCCAAGGAACTAAATTCATGGATAACTTTGAGAAACCATTTTGTTAGAGGCTATCTTCATTTTTTACATACATTCGTAATGTTTTCTAACACTATTGGAGGTCTTAGTTGTACCCACTATGTCTTATCATCTAAACTATAGTAACTCTCAAGATGGGCATCACCTAAATTGTCTTGTCCTTCCTAAGAGACCTCATATGTTGTGTCCAACTAGACATAATGTCATGGATGAGTATTAATAGATGTTTGTGTGAAATCCTAGGATTTTTTTTAATCAAATTACACATTACATTACTAAAATTAATTTAGTGGACCACAAACAAGAATAAAATAGGCCTTCACATCTTCAAAAAATCAAAAACAAAAACATGTAAAGTCTTTCCTTTCCATTTATAATATGTTCCCATGCATTATATCCTAATATTAGAAAATAAATAAACATCAACCTTGACTCCAAACCATTTTTTTTAGGATGCATATTTTACACTATATATTGTGGATTGTAATTTTAGATGTAGGTTGCACACTAAAATGCCTCAGCTCGATATTATGGAGGCAAGTCTTTTGAATGTACCGTGCAATTGATCATTTCCTTCAGTGGTAAAATTTTCTTCTCAAATAAACCATTTTGTAAAGGGATGTAGTGTATAATATGTTGAAGTTGAATGTATACCTATCCATAGATTGTAAGAATCTGATTATTCATAATAACTCTCCATTATCTGTTCTGAGATGCTAAGTTTTCCTCTCTGATAGTTTTCAACAAGTGATTTGAAAAAAATTAGGTGATTAAAGACTTTGATTTGGGATTTTATAAATTAAATCCAAATTATATGATAGAAATCACCAATGAATTTAATAACAAATTTATTTCTTTTAAATATAATAGTGGGAAAACACATATGATCATGTTGAACCAATTGTAATTTGTCACTTTCCATCAATGATTTCACTATGGATCCTTGAGTTTTTTTTCAAGTGTACAACCTTGACCAATGCCATGTTTGAAATAAAAATTTGGCAAACTAATGACCACGTGGTGTTTATTGAGTTCCTATATTGAGTAATATTTGAGATGACCAAAAAAATCATGAAAAAGTTTACTCAATTCATTATCATGTGAAATCATGTCTTTTCAAGGTTGAATTAACATGATGTTTTATACTTTAAATAATCATGTTTAATAATCAACCATTAGAGTGACTAGAATTATAGTCTAGTCTTTGATATTTCTAATGATGAAATTGGTAGGTGTAAACTCAATACTTTTTCCTTCAAGACATATGGAGAGAAATTTTGTTGATTATTTTACACTATGGAAGAATTACTTGAATATTTCACTATCAATCTCATTTTCCACTTTGCCTAAAACAATACATTACTTTAGTTGCCCACAAAAAAGTTAATTATGTGACATTGGTAATAATTTTATATAATGACCCATCACGTGCCATATGGAAAGTGGCTCTTGAATCTAGAATCCTTTGAGAACATGTGATCTTAGTACTGTATAAAGTGTTTTTATTATCATGGGAGGGGATGCTACATTTATTTTCATCTTCATTTATAATTATACCATTTTATTTAAAATTTTACACTCAAGATGTCTTGGTTTCCTTTTTCCTTTATTTTGAATTGGGGAAGGATTCTAGTTAGCCAATAAATTGTATTATGCTTAATATTTTCTTTGCCTTTTTTTATTCAAATGGATCTTAATTTTTACAAATTTTAGTTTTGACATTACCTTAGTATCATTGACTACTAATGAATTTTGATTAATACATTTATGTTTTTTCTAATTAGATATGGTTAAAATATGGGTTAAGTGTCCCATGCCCAATACACAAGAGTATAAAATATATAACAATAAAGATAAATATGGTTTCCATAATAAGAAACCCATGATAAAAGAAATAACCAATAGAAAATAGAGAATTTTTTATCAATCATCTGTAACTGTGAGATAGTCGCACAATAGAATAAATACAAAACGCTCTTAGAAGATTCTTAACGTACCAAAAATTGAATATGTGGAACAATAAATTTAGAATAATGTATATTAAAACCAACCACCATTTACCATTAAACCTTTGGAAAAAAACATAAAATATCTACTACCATAAAAAGCCAAACATGTGTTGTAAAAAAGTAGGTGTTTCAGTTAAGGGCCTAGTCATACACATATATAGTTGTTTAGGTCAGATTTTGAAATGGGCCTTGATTATTCCTATGGAACTAAAAATTTAACACTTGAATATTTTAACATTACTTTACATAAGTTTCAATCTTAATGTTCTCACCTAAATAATAGTGAAGAAGGGACCAGGTTCTGTGTTGGGCTAGTTATGCCATGATGTAACTCTATTCTTCAAGGGCTTGATTATTGGAAAGATATACATAGATTCATGGGTGAAATCCTTTGGGGAGCCTTTGATTAATATAAATAATGCACTTGAGGGGAAAATGGGGATCTAGTTGAGGGACTTAGGCATAGGTTTGTGCTTAGTCATGCGTATCATTTCAAGGCACAGGGTCTTAGCCATACCTACAATGTTTCCTATCTTAGTAATAGGGATATTCATTAACTACAAGCATGTGATAGAAGCATTAGATTATAATATTATGAGATCTCAACATACATATGCCAGAATAAGGCATTGGATACATAATACATTTACACAAATATTTCATCAATAACATAGTTTAACAATAATAAAATTGTAAGTCAATAGAAACTAAGGATATGCTCGACTTGAACTGATAAAGGCCCAAAGGCTCACATGCAAAATTGAGCATTACAAAGGGGTGTTTCAAATACATCTTGAACTAATTCTAACTCTAATGGAAACCATCTAGACTTAATTTTTATAGCTTTGCTACTCCAGTTCATCTCTCTCATTGAATGGATTCAACTTCCTTTTATAGATCTTCAGAGCATCTTAGGATCATGATAAATAGAGAACCCTAATCATTAATCTAGAACTAGAGGTAAACATCTTTTCATCTTAACCATGATTTTATTTAATGAACAGTCACTATCCCATGCACCTACTTCCCAATGTTAGTTTTATCCAAAATAGGATTTGTTAACCACTTGCCAACTAGTGCCACTATATAAAAAAATAGCAATCATGGAAAGTGATTGCCTCACATGCAAGTAACCTTTATGTTGGCATGGATTATATATATTTATGGATTTGGGGCCCAATATTACCCCATAGGAAAATACTAGTCTGCCCTTGATCTACGCTTCTAGTGCCTTAACTGCACAAAAATTGAGCACACTCTACTATAGTTCTACCTTGAAGTCCTCAAAGCACTGAATTATGATCTTGATTTATTTAATGAAATCATCAATATCCATAAAGGAATCCTCGAGTGTGATTATGTTTGTGTTGTCTAATTAATTTTTGAAGTCTTCTAGCCTTTCCTTTGCTTTTCTTACCCCACCATCTAGGATGGCTCCTTACCCTATTGCCTTTGTCTAAAAGGTATGGAAGAGTTATTATAGGTCTTGCTCCTTGGTTTTCAACTAGGTTCTCAAAGTGTTGACCTACATCATAATATACATGCACTTGACCTTGATAACAATGAATGTTTGATTCATCAAGGCATCCTTCTCCCCTTTTACCTTTTGGAGGCATGCATCATTGATTGATTCTTAGGTAGAGAAGTAACAAAAGATAACATCAACATATTTTTTGCCCTCTTCTAGCTATGTAAAGAGGTATTCTACCTCATCTAGCTTCTTATTGAATTGTTTTTTGATGGTTTCACAAGGGTCTTCCTTTTATTCTAGTGCTAGCTTCATTCATGGGAGCATTTTCTCTACCAACACACATACCTTATCAACCTATGAAAATTTAGAAGTGTCAACATCATCTAAATAAAATGGATTTGCTTCCTCCACATGCTTATCCAAATACAAGAGCTTGAGATTGATGGTGTTAATCTCTTCCTCTATTTATAGCACTATATTCCTCCATTTTATGGCAAGAACATTGTTAATAATGTTCTTTCATGATACCTTAAAGGCCATTAAAATGATGGAATTAACCAAATTTAATGGGTTTATTTCATTTGGGTTGATAATTTGGTAGTCATGCTCCTCCTATTTTTTTTAGTGCTTTAGATTAATTTCATTAGCACCTAAAATTTAGGATCTTCCATGTAGCAATGAAGTGTATAATACAGTTGGTGATGCATCATCATCATGGCAGCTCTGGGGGCATGTATTCCAACATGTAAAACTTCTCATCCTGGGTGTACCCCTTATGCACCTTCTATCTATATCTTGGATGAAATTCATGCTTTTTTATGGCTAGTTCTATTTGCCCATGTTACTATCTACAAGCACTGGTACTTTATTCAATGCCTTCTTCTTCTTATAGGGCTTCTTCTTCTTTGGAATTTTCCCCTTCATCCACTTCCTCTTCCTATTTGATGCTAGCTTCACCATCCTAATTTTGTAGGGGTTCTTTTTTTGACTTGTCCCCTTTGTCTATCTCTCCTTTTAGTGACCCCTCATCATGAACACCCTTAGGTTCCTTCTCATTTCTAACTTGTTCTTCCATTCCACTATATGTTTATTCCTTTAAGGTACCAACATTGCCTTCTTTGTCTCCAAGTGCCACTTCAGTATTAGTGCATGCATGTTCTACATCTTACTATATTTGGATGGTTTGGGCACTCAACGCCTCTTCTAATGATTTTTCTTTCATAGGTTCCATGATAGCATTAACTTTCTTATATTTCTCTTTTCTAGCCCTCTCCTCCTAGGCCACCTTCTTTTATACTTTCCTCTTCTCAACCTATGACTTGTACTTTTAATCTTCTAGCTTTCACTCCTCTGCCTTGACTCTCTCAATCCCTTCATTTATCATGACAACCTTCATCATTTCTTATCTTATCTTCTCTACATCTTGTGCCTTCTTAATATATGAATTGTTGAGGCCAAGATTCTTCCATAATTTTTTATTTCCTTACCGCTTTACTCTGAGGTGGTGAAGGAGTTCTATGATTAAATGAGGAATCATCTTTTTCATGCATAATGTGCATACCTTTATCAAATCCTACCTCTTTATCCATCTCTTCTTACTCCTTTTATGTCTCTTGCACCTTTATGTCCACTAAGGTGATGGTGGACATCATAGAAGGAAACCATGGCTTTTTTTCTCCTCCTTTGAGATATGAGAAGTCCTTGGTGAAACTTCACATGCTTTATTATAGGGGCCAACACAGAGGATTCATTACTAGAGGTGATGTTTAACTTGATGTGCTAATATATCTTCTAAAGTGTATCCTCATATCCCCCTTCCTCTTCTTAAGAGACATTTTCTTCTTAGTTGACACTGAAGTTCCTTCATTACTGATCTTGTTGGGGGGATCATTGGTCTTCTTAGTGTTAGGTCCCTTCTTCCTTGGCTTCATTTGATATTATAACCTATGCATGTGATTGAGTATGTTTTTCTATTGAAGGGGTAGATGTTAGTGTGATCTGAATCATCCTCTTCTTCCTTTGACACTTTTCTCTCTGGGTGAACAAACTAGCACCGTAACATGTTCCTCTCTATGTCTAATTCCCTTAAAAAGATATATAACTACTATGTATTTGGGATCCTTCAGAGCATGTCCTTCAAGTATTTGTCCAATAATTCATATGGGAGCTTAAACCGTCCTAACTTGTTTCCATTGATGATCACCAAGTGGACTACATAGAAGCATTGTATAATGATAAAGGTCTCTACTTTATACATTCTCTTGAAGAGCTCTTAGGGGATGCATCACTCTAGCTAGAATGATTTTATGTAATTATTTTACTAACCCATCACTCAAGTTTTATGATTTCTAGATAAGGAAAGGGGGAAAGTGAAATTATTTTACTTTTACATTGGGGAGTCATTGTGTTCTAGGAAAAGCTAAAGATTGTCCTTGTCCCCATTTGGGAATCTAATCTCCTCCATGATTATTAAGATTAGAATGGACTCCCACCTGAAGGTAACCTTTTTCATGTGGTAATCTAGTGCATTATTTATAAACTCCTCTACTATAAATTTTTCAATATTAAAATTTATACCTTGCTTCATATGATAGGCACTACAGAGGTAAATTTTGGTAATGTCAGTCCACTGACAACCAAGGTAAAGTTTCAAACTTATGAGGTGCATCACTGCCTTCATACTAGGGCCCTTACAGTATTTAATAGGGAATGCAAGGCCCACTTTTTAATAATTTAGGAGCTTCATAATGAAATCCACCTCTTCATCATCAATCATCATATGGTGAATATATTTTCTAGTTTTAGAATCCCATTTATTCTTCCTATTAGGCATGTCAAAATCCTCATGCACCTCACTAAAAAATATATATAGTCTCTATGAACTTGAAAAAGATGGAATTGAATGAGTTCCTTTAGCTTTCCAAAGTGTGGTGACTCATAAATATGAGTTACATTGAAGTCTCTCAATCTATATTAGATTAAGACATCAAATAATTTTATGCTTTGTTCCATTTTCTTTCCTATATCAACCATCCAATATAGCATTAGATCTTGTGCATGGCTTGAGGTATGTTGGTTATACTTCTTCAACTGGTAAGTGTGCACAAAATAATTCCAATGTTACCTTATTAATAATTTTAGGGTAAATATCATCACTTGGTAGGACATCTTCGTCAACACCTTGGTTTCGACTTGTTCAATGTTGAATTCTTCTACTAGTGGAACTATTGTTATTGTAAAGGTCATTTATAATGTTGTACATGTCTATTTTGGATCTTATTTTTCCTAATAAAAACATAATCCCTTGTGTTTTTTACCCATTCTAAATCTAATAGTGTTGAATCATGGTATGTTTAGTTTGTCGAAGCCTTGAATGGTTATTGGTGCTTTACAGTTGTGAGTCCTATGAGTATACCTTCAACCTTTGAGATTTATAGACCATTAATGGTGGCCCAAGTGTCAAATATATATTTTTAACTAGTTCTTAAAAAAATATATCATCACACATCTCTACACCATTCTCAATATGAATGCAATTTCTTTTGGTTCACATTCACTCACTTTTGGTGCCCATAGGTGCTCAAATTCTCACTCTAGTAGGTTTATGTACTTTGACTCTTTGGTTTGCTCTTTTTTCTTTGGTTTTTTCTACGTATCAAGTTTGCATATAATTTTTAACCTTGCCTAGTTGGTTGTTGCTTGTTTTAAACCCTACCTTTAGATACCATCTTTAATGAAATTGTTTTAAAGGCATGGCAGTGCCTATATTTATTGGAAAATGCAAAATTCTATGAAATCATTAAAAATCCTCTACTACCAATACATTTAATGTGTATTTATGTGCCTCCACCATTAAATAATTTAATTATATTAATGGTTTTTTGGTGAAGTGATGTGTAGTTCAAACAGTCACTTCTCGCTCAAATTTTGGTGGATACTAGCTATCTTTGACTATTCTCCTTCTATGCTTTGTTCACTTGACATAACCTTTCCCTTTCTTATGTCATCCTGGGTACAAAAGCTCATATATGTGTGATTTATACTCCTCATTCCCATCTTGTCTTCTTATTATGACTCTATTTCAAGTGTGTTTTTATAACTTGGTCTGTTTATTGTGCTTCATCTTGACTTGGCCTATCCTACCCCATATAAATCCCTTACACTGACCCTCGAATAGTTGATTCTCCTCTTATAGTTCTATTTCAAATGATCATGTTGCGCATCTTCACTTTCTCTCTTTTTCATGATCATGTTGTTCATATTGAATTTCATCTATTGACCTTTGGCATGCGATTAAATGAAGCACCTTCATTTGCTCTCTAAATTCTTACACACTAGCATCTTGTGCATATTTATCACATGGATCCTATTTATTCTAAGTCTAAAAACCTCATACTTCCCATAAATTTAGGTTTATACCCATAGGTTATTACAAATAAAATGGGTTGACTCACCTAATTGTCCTTATGTGTAGAAGTGCTAGAGTAGTTCTTTTTTGGGCCTCCAAATGCCCTGCAATTTGTATCTTGGGCACATGGATATTAGGCATCTTCCTCTTGATCCTAGTGAGTTTCAAGCACCCAATACTTATATTTATATCCTTAGTCACTTTATAAATTTCAAGGGCTTGACTCCCCTAGTAGGAATTATGTGTGAAAGGCCAGATGAACTTCTACCTGGGGGCTTGGAAGTGCCTTGTATCTGGGATCTAGTACATGGGGGTCTTATGCACTCTCTTTATCTAAGGATAGTGAACTAGCCTCAGGTTCTTAGAGAGTCAAAGTGATAAACTCACCCAAATTTAATTATGTGTGAAGTTTCATCAAATTTTATCAACAAGCTTCAAAGAACCACTTTTTCACTCTTTACACGACTACCCAGAGAACAAAATAAAACAAAAGGAACTATTTGGCTTAAGCCAAAAATTATTTTGGCCATCTTAAATCAAACTAAATAGTGACTAAGAAGTTAGTTTTCTCATGATGTAAGTACCATATTATTATAGATATGGCTTCAAATTATTGTTATCTAAATGCTTAGGGAGAATTTCACCACTCAATGTGAGCAACTTGCATGCAATTATCTCCAATATGTGGTGAATGATATAATGGGCTATCCACATTATATGTATTTTTTTGGGTACTTGATATACATGGATTCATAGATAAAAATAAATGCTCCTTATGTTATCACCCTGGTCTTAAGATGCTTATCATGCTAGAGCTTCAGACACACCTTTTCAATTTGTTAGCTCCACTTTGCTTGGGTACACATCTAATCTAAGCTCTCCAAGTCTTCCATTATTATGTTTAATGACTCTTGGTCATATTAATAATAAATTCACATGATACATAATTATGGTACTAATAAATCCATCGATAGGATTGCCTCAACACCAAATACCAATTGAAATGGTATAGCCTTATTTAGGCTCTTATAGGTTATGTGGTATGCCCACAAGACTACTGACACTCGATAATCCTACTCCTTATAACCCATGTCACGTATATTTGTGAGGCACATCCCTAGGATCTTGTTGAATGCCTCAATTGTGCCATTCTCTTTGGGATAGTAAGGTATTATCTTGTGATGTACCACCATGTACTCTATTAGTAAGATCCATACAATCTCATTAATGAAGTGTGTGCCCCTATCACTAGTCAAGATGAGTGGTCACACATACTATATTATGATATTTTACCAAATGAATCTTACAAATATGGTTTTTATGTATTTCTTAGTCACCAATGTCCTCAACCCATTTGGTGAAATAGTTAGCGGCCACTAGAATGTACCTCACACTTGTGTGCCTTGCTATGGGGGTAATGAGCCCAATAAGGACAATGGTCCATTTCTCAAATAGTTCATGAGAAAGAATGTGGATGAGAGGAATCAATTCTTTATTGTCAAGATTTATTATGCACTGGCATATGTCATATTCATTGGCATAATCCTTCAAATCCTGAAATAGATTTGACAACCAAAAGCTAGACTGTAACACCTTGCATGCCATTTTATCTCCTATGCAATGGCCTCATGCTATTGCCTCTTGTGCTTCATGAAGGATGGATTAATTTTCATGCTCCAAGATACGTCAGTGTATAACTTCATCTTAGAAAAATTTGTACATTTCATCATTGATTAGTTAAAAGGGACAACATAAATTGTGAGTTATTCCTTTTCTTTTATTGTTATTATTTGGGGCCCAAATATAGATGTTAGAAAGGAAACTATCTCCACCATGTCCTCAAGTTCACACTCTACTATGTATAGTTATGCATCTAACATATCATCCTCAATTGACACTACTACATTGCCAGAGTCTATATAGGATAAATGGTCTAGCCCTAAGTTTTGTTTTTTAGGCTTAACAATAATGAAGAACTAGAATTATTGAAATAGAATGATCCATCTATAAATGCACCCATGGAGAATGCAATTATTCACCAAGTAATTAAGTACCTTGTGATTTGTGTAAAAGATGAATGGGGTTACCATCAAATATTATCTAAATTTTTTGAAGGTATAGACCATAACGATCACTTCACACTTGATCATAGTATAGTTCTTCTCTACCTTTGTTAATTTTTTATTAGCAAAGGAGATGGGATGATCTATTTTGCCTTCTATAGGTTGTGGTAGGATTTAAAAAATCATAGAGGCAGAAGTGTTGACATGGACATGGAAAAGGGTTGTCCAGTGAGGAAATTGTAAAATATGCATGCTAGTTAATCTAAGCTTCATGATATAAAAGGCATCCTCTTGCACTTTGCCTAGGTATAACGGTCCATCCTCATGAAATATTTATTCTAGAAGCCCCACAATATTTGTATAACTCCTTATAATTTTTATATAGTATCCACAGTGGCCAAGAAAGGCATGAATGTCTTTTGATGTGGAAGGAGTCTAGAGTTGGATTATGATAGGAATCTTCACTAGATTGATGAGCAAACCATCCTTATAGATGATGTGCTCAATAAGGGTTCTAAATGGTGTTGCAAAAATGCACTTTTTTTAGGTTTAAATATAACTTAAGCTACCTACACCTTTCAAACATTAGACGTAGTTTATCACGATGGTCCCTAATGAGGCCATACACCATCCAATCATCTAGATAAACTTGGAAGAACCTGTGGATGAATTCTTTGAACGTGGTGATCACCACTATAGAGAACATGAATGATAAATTATTGAATTAAAATCCCATCATGTTATAATAAAAATATCTACATTCAATTCTAAAGCTTTTTTTGGGTTTGTCCTCATCCTCTATCTAGACTTGGTGGTAGCCAGATAACCCATTAATGAAAGTGTAGATTTTTTAACCTTCAACACCTTCAAAGACATCATCAGTGAATGGAGTGAATAAGGGGTCATCGATTCATGAAATTTTCAAAACAATTTAATCAATGTAAATGTGAATGTGCCAATCCTTCTTGATGCTTTTTATCATTGGGCTTACACACTTAGACTCCTACATAGGTCAAATGACCCCCAAAACTAGCATTACATCGATCTTTATTTTAACCTTGGTATAGATGTTGAGATTCATCTTGTAGGGGTTATTTTTTACCAGTATTTAAATGCCCATTAGTTTTAAGGTCATCTTCCCATAGAATGAGTGTGTGCCCTTCATCTCATGATAAGTCTTGGGGAACAAATCTTGGAGTTTCTTCAAGGGGTTTATGATACATACCAACTCAATGTCAGACCAATAGGTGCCTAGAGTGGCCACATTTGGCTCTCCTTCTATACTAATGTCCACTTTGATGGTCTTTAGTGGTGCATATTATGGCTTATTCTACTCCTAGTGTGAGTCCTCAACTTGCCAACTTCCCTCTATTGTCTATATATGAAGATCAGTGGGATCTTCTTCATTAGGAGCACTATCATCTACTTGGTACATGATCTTTCTTCTAGTAATTAGTATTTTCTAGTAGTGTTCCTTCTAAATTTCATCTTCTTCTTTGCTTCAATCATTTTTGAACTTTTTTTCTAAAATAAAGTCAAGAGTGCTAGCCCTTGTTTGGAAAACATGTCTTTCAAGCCCTACTTAAGGATGATAGTGTCCTCAAACACTACCCTCTAAATTACTTATAGTGGCTTGACTAAATCTAAGTTTTATGATGAAAAGTAGGTGCATAAAAACTTCTCCTTAAGATCCTCCTAATTGGTTATCTCTTAGTACATCTCATTGACCATGTACCATTCTCACACCCATGTCATCATATTCCTATAAAATATATGAATCAATAAGTTTTTTAGGCTAGGCATGCTGTACTCAATCCATGTTTCTTCACATAGGTGCACATGTGCTATGGGGTTAAAGTTTATATATTATAGGAAGATATCCATGTTCTCATTACTCATCTTTAATCTAGACAAATGACCACTTTTAACTATATCCAAGTTGGCATGTTAGACATTTGTTCTACCCAACAATGTGTGGCAGTGCTTCTCAAAGTATACACTAGTGCACCCATTATATCTATCTCTTTGGGGATACATGCTTCAAGGTCATAGACATACCTTTCCACTAGGTTGTTACCCTCAAATTTTTGGAGCACTACAAGCTTTCCTTTGATCACATAGAGTACCCTCTTTCATTTCTCCTTATGGCACATGACCCATCATTTTGGAGCAAGACCAATCTAGACCAAGCATGTCCTCATAGTATTTGGCACCTTTACACATACCAAGTGACATCTATGACTAGTTACTTTATTACCCTCTTCAACCCATCAGTTTAAAGTGAGATCAATGGTATCTGAGGCTGACTACCCATCCTCCCAAGAAAGCACTGCTTAATCAAAGGGGTGGATATTATCGATGCCTTATGTTGTGATGTTATATATATGGTTGATCTCATCCTCCATATCAATGCTCTCCACATAGGGTGTCCTTACTCACTTTAAAGGGGGATCACAACCCTTTCCTTACCATTTTTAAAAGTCATATATTATTTCTTGAAGCACATATTTACATTGTTGTCAAAGCACCAAGGCCTTCTTAGAAGCATTGGGTAGTCATCTTATTTAGCTAACTCAATAACCTTGAAGTCAACATGTAATTTACAACCCATAATATCTATAATGTTACCCTTAAAAATTGCAATTAGTTGTGCTCAAGTATTGTTAGCCATGAATAGTACGTGAGTAGAAGTACTCAAGGCTAACCTACCCATCTTTTCCCATGCATTTTTAATCAAGATATTAACCTTGAAATTGGTGTTGATTAGGTCCTCATAGATGTAACATCTACCAATGGTGGTATTCATGAGGATTTCTTGGTCATACTTCATATTTTAGGTATGGTTGACCTCTCACTCTCTTTTCATGTGTCGCATGAAAACTTAAACTGACTATTGTCCTACATGTTATAGAAGTAGGTTATTTAATAGGAGAAAAATCATTTCTATTTTTAGGAGGCATAATATTTTTATCAGCTCTTGCACTTGAGCCTCCTAACCATCTTGTTTTTTGTGAGGGGAAGCAACCTATGCCTCTAGGTCTTCTACTAATTTAAGTTCTCCTTGTAAATTTTGGATCACACTCATGTCTTGATGTAGTTTATCCTTTTGGCACACAAGGTATGGATAGGTCATGAATTTGGGATATAATTACATAATACACTTAGTATAACTTATCATCCCATATTCTAGGCATAACTATGGTATAGGTGGAACTAGTGGTTGAGTGGCAAGTCCATTTTGAGTAGTTACTGGTACTGTGATTGACTTTGTGCATGTTAGATGCACCTTTGGATACCATTTCACCTCTTTAGGCTCATATCTAATCATCCATGCACCCTTATCAGATCTTGACCTGCCTTGGGTAAGATTTTTGTACTAGTTTGGGCATTCCTCAATTAGATGTGGCCCTCAACAATACCAACACATTAGATGCTTTGACCACTCAAGCTATTCATGTTCGATCGAGCCATACTTATAACATGATTATAGTGGGAATATTCCCCACCACATCTATAAACTCACCCTATATCACCTCTTTAGTTCCCATATCTAGTATTTTATTACCCATAACCCTCATTTCCTTAGTTTATCTACCCTTCGACTATTGTAGTTACTTACCATGTACTTCTCTTCATATTTTGGTTTATATCATCAATTAATTGGTAGTTAGTTGTGGTTTGAGTGTAGGAGTCACACAAATTGTAATAGAGTTCTATGTTGACATAATTAGTGCATTACAACAAAGGTTATTTATGGAAATCATGCACATCATAATAAACTTCAAAATTGAGAAGTAGTGTGTGCATATTTCTTCTAGGGTATTTATTTCTATTATGACTATCTATCTCATAATTAGTACACCATAACCTACTTTAAGCATCTTGTAATTAACTAGTAGTCAACCTTTTTAGTTGGGAAGATATAGATTTAATATGTGCCTCCATGAATGGTATAATGCTTATATCATCACTCCTAACTGTATAGGCTCTCAACATGACTTCAAGTACTTCCTGAGTGTATATGAATGTTTTCATTGAAAACACCCTTCTAAAAGGTACTAGAAATCCTTGAATGAACCATTGTGCATGTTGGGAAGGGTGAATATCATAGGTTATATTGAAAAGGAGAGTCTTGAATCCAGAATCATACAAACACATGTTCTCTAATAATCACTAATTAATATCCTTGAGTGTGGTGCTATTTTAGTACTTAAATCTAGGTATATCAAATACCTTCAAGAAGGCTTCCTTTAGAGTGTCATAATCAACCACATCATAGTTAGGATAAAACTTACTTTACCAAGGATGGGTAAAATCAAATAAGGTTATAACAAAATGGGTTAATTTACACTTAAACTAGGTTATTCCCCAAGCGTACCATTATAATTCACACTTGAGCACATGATCTACATCATTATCCACACCTTGATACTCAAGTAGGCATATGGAAACCTCATAATAAATTTGGGGCTAGGGAACAACTAATGCCTTATATACTTTTCATCTTTGTGCTTATCTTGGCATTGGTCATCCAAGGCCTCCAACCACTAAGCTAGGCATTGGTCTCATTGTTACTACTTGAACCACAAAAGATGATGGTGATATACTACTGACTAATAGTGTAGGGCCACTTCTTATGGGCTATTACCTGGGTTACATAGCTAACATTGGATGAACTAGGTTACTTACACTCATGTTATGTGTAGTTAGGCTAGTGCCTTGAGGTCTAGAGGTATCTTCACTTACCTCTTCATAAGGGATAACTTGTTCAATCCCAAAGTTCTTGTCCAAATATGTAAATTGATAAATGTCTATATGGAACTTGTTCCATGGTTTTAAGGGCTCTTTCCTCTAGGCATGAGTACCATTCAAAAGATCCTTGCCCATGCCTTTCTCACTTGCTATAGGTCCTCTCAGCACTTACAAGTTCTAGATCTTCTATCAGCCCATGCCTCCTCTTTTTATAAGCCTATCTCTTGAACTCTCAATTGCCAATCTGCTCATCCCCTTCCATTATGTCTCACCTACACATTCCCTTTTCACTATTTCACTACTCATAGGTGAGAGGAATTCAGCCTTCCATCCTCACTATTTTGAAGTTATAATCCACCATCAACTTCTTAAATTCATTTCCATTTTTTTCACAAACACGCCTTTGGGATCATACAAGAATTGGTATTTTAATTCTTCAGGGTAGGATTACGTTGATATTGTGAAATTAACCATGTAACTACTTAGCTCCCCTTACCACCATTTATATGTAAATTTAGACAAAGTGGCATCAAATTTCTCAAGCCCCTCTAGGTTCTCTTTCAGCCATGTAAAACACTATCTATAGATTTGACTTATATGGGTTGTATATGAAACCAAGCATTAATATACTTACTGTAGTAGTTTGTAAAATAAAATCTCATACAAGTTATTATAGACCCACTTCCTTGGGTTTTGTCCTATAAATGTTGGATTACTCAATACAAATTTGTCTTTCACTCATTATAGAATACTTGATGTTCTTAAGGGAGAGTCAGAGCATTATCTTGGTGTACCATTGTAGCAACAAAATTGAATTGGTCCTGACAATGAAACTAAAATGTTGTAAAAAAGTAGATGTTTTGGTCATGGGCCAATTCATACACTTATATAAGTTTCTATGTTAGGTTTAAGCTTTCTCTAATGGGGTGTAGGCCTTGACTATTCTTGTGGTGCTCAAAATGTAACACTTGACTATACTGCAATCACTTTACATAAGGCACAAGCCTTATGTTCTCTCCCAAAGTGTTGTAGAGAAGGGACTAGGGTCTGTTTTGGGCTACTTATGTCATGGCATAACTCTATTCTTCAAGGGCTTACTTAATTAAATTATGGTTGTGTATTCATGGGTTCAAGCCTTTGGCGAACCTTGGATTATAACATTAATATGCTTCAGGGGAAAATGGGGATCTACTCACAGGATTGAGGCATAGGTTTGCACTTAGTTTTGGGTATCATTGTAGGGCATAGGGTCTTGACCATACCTACAACATTTCCTATCTCAGGCATAGGGATGCTCATTAGCTATATTCATGTCATAGATTAATTATATTAGAATCTCATGAAATCTCAACATACATATGCCAGAATAAGGCATTCAATTTATAAAAAAATTACACAAATCTTACATCATTAACAAAGTTTAATAATAATATAAATATGAGTCAAAAAAATTGAGCATATACTCAACTTGAATTGCTAAATACCCATATGCTCACAAGTGAGCCTTGTAATTACAAAGGGGAGTGTAAAAATTATCTTGAACTACTTATAACTCTAATGTGAACCATCTATAATCAATTCACTAGAGCTTCATTACTCCAATTCATCTCTCTTGCTAACTAGACTTAGCTTCATTTTATAAATCTTGAAAGCATCTTATGATCATTTAGAATAGATCTATCTAATCACTGAAATAGTGATGAAGGTGTACATCTCACCATCTCCATTATGATTTTCATTAATGATTAGTCACTATCCTTTGCACTTGCTTTCCAATGTTGATTGATTAAAAAATGAGATGTTAGCCACCTATTAGTTGTTGCCACTAGATGCCAAAATAGTAATAAGGTACAGTGATTACCTTGTACTCATGTAACCTCTATATTGGTAAAGATTATATATATAAATGGATTTGAGGCCCAACAATAGGAAATAGAAAATCTTCCACCATTGTTTTGCTTCCACTAAACTTTTACACAACAACATCCATAGATCCCTAGTAAAATATAGATTACTTCTTGTCTATCTTAGAGTTCCCCCATAAATGGAGGGTCATGATCTACTTATATGTTATACCATTTTTATTATTATACACTCTAATCCACATTCTATTATCATCTATGGATTCTATTACTAAAGGAATTAGGATTTCAAAAGAATTAGAGGGTTTAGATTTATCTTCCACTAGAACCACAACCAATGGTTCTTCCCTTATATTTTCAAAGAGAATATTAACACCCTTGGTGATATTTGGAGAAAGGGTTTATAATATCAAAATTGGCCCCCTCACATCTAGATTTGGTGGGTCTGCCTTGGAGTCTACCTTTATGTCATAAAATTCAACACTAGCATCATTTAGAGTAGGTGACTTAGGCTCATCAACATAAAAATTTGAATCGCCAATCATGGATTTGTTAGCAATCATATCAATATTGGAAAGGTATAAGTGATACCACCACTAAGTTTCCTTCATTTTCTATGATTACTATAGTCTTTAGTCAAATTCCCTTTATTAAAATAGCTATGAAAATAGAACATTAATCTTTCATAGTTGATGGGTTAGGACCATGAACATTGGCCTAATTTCAAGATAGCATTTTCAAGATCCCCTTTGAGGTATCAACATTGACCAAAATTCTAGCAAAGGTGGTGTGGGAAAAAAATAGTAGCGTCAAGGTGTGTTTACATAAATTTACCCAAGGAGTTGCTTATAGCTTTAAAGTTGTGTTTACCCTAGAACTAGAAATGAAGGTATGGAAAGTGAATCCAAATAGGTCTTTCATTTAGAGGTTTAGTAAGGGGTTTAAATAAGGGGTACAAGGGTTTCATGATTAAAAGGTGGAGATTGAAATTCTAAAACCGATTTTGGATCAAATCCTTATCCTCATTGTAGTAAAAAACAATAACGAAAAAATTCATGGCATTAGGATAAATCTCAATCCTACCTTGCAAGAGTGGTTACCAGTTTTTAAAGATACATGCATGAATGTGTAAGAATTTTATCCAAAAATTAGAAAATATACATTTGATTCCATTGGATGTAAATTATTTTTTATGGGAAAACACTTCCTTAGTCTCTTCCTAATCAAATATCACCATTATTTTAGAAGAATCATGGCTAGTAGCTTGGGTGTATATTTAGTCACAAATTTGAAGGCCACTTCAGCAAAATATTTTTACTTATGTTTCAAATCAACTGTGTCTTCCAATCTTATGAAGTAAAAACCCCTATCCATGTGGGGACTAGATCCAACTTTAGCATCTCCATTAGAGAAGTAGGCCTCTCATTATGAAAACCCTTCCCCACCCATGTTCCATTCTTGAATTGATCTTATCTTAAAGAGGGGAACTTTAGAGAGTGGTAGTAGAGCTATTTAACAAAGAGAGGCTATAGTGAACACTTGAGGAACTTGGTAGGGAGGCTTGGAGAAAATATTATTGCCATGTCTGCTTGACCTAGATTATGTGAAGGAGAGTAGTTGATGGTTCATCCCTCTAGTAGGTAGAATACCAGCCACAAAAAACACTTACCCTATTCCTCGTATAGAATTGGCCAATAGTGTTTGGGGCATTGGATCTAGGTAAACACCACAAAAATCAAAATAGAAGATATTTTAATTATCCCTAGGTGGGAAGGAGCCTACTAAGCTATTTGTGAGCTTTATTCTATGTTAGGTTTGATTTTCATTTAAAAAAATCATATTTTCTATGGATTTTCATAAAGAACTTGTCAAATTTTTTTGTTAGATATGAGGATCCATACAATATTTGATGTGTATAGTAGTTTGAAATGAAAATTTATTAAGTAACATCTTTTTTTAAAAAAAAAACTCATAATGAGTTTTTCATTACTCTTGGTTTCAATAATTTCAAGGCGTGGAATCCTTAAGTGTAATATTTGAGTGAAGAAGCCCTCAATGTAATGATAGTTCTATGGATTAAGAGTAATGAGATAGTTTTTATAGTTGGCATGCCTTTTTTTTAATGCGATTTTCAAAAATGGCTAAGGTATTCCAATCTATACAAGGTTCCATGATGCCCTAAAAATGAAACTTTAATTCAATAGATAATGACTAACTAAGGATGAATCTAGCTTCATCAATATTATTTTGCCATTTTTTCATTTCAAAATATATAAAGGTAAAACTTCATTCATCCAGTTTACCATGATGTTTAATTTTATAGACCAATTTAATATTCTTCATTCATTACAATGTGATAGAGTCCATATCTAACAAGTACATCCTTAATGTATCATTTATAGTTGAAGTAGTTTGAGCTTGAGATCATTATCCATTTCTCTCCCATTGCTAATACAAAAAAATTGAGTGAAAATAGCATACAAAAATTTGTATTACAAAATTTTATAAAATTCATTCTTGAAATACATGTTAAAATGATCATCTCAATGAGAAAATTTTAACAATGAAATCATCTTGTTGAAAAAATATTGAAAAAGAGACTTTGGGCATATAAGCAAAATAAATCTATTTAATTTTTAAAAAAAATTAAATAATAGGTTAAATTAGTGTCTCAATAAGAAAAAAAATGGTTAATTCACCCTATGACAAGAAAAAAAAAATATACTTTTTTTAATAATTTATATTGAAGAAGTCATCAGCCTTACCATAGTTTTTTTTAAAATATGATAAACCTTGTTTGCCACAAAAGTACCCTTTAATTTTCTTAAACACTAAATTTATAAAATTATAACTGGACAAGGAATGATAGAACTAAATTTTTAAATATAATACTAAAATAATGTAGATCTACAAATTGTACGCATACTTATTTTTGTAAACACTACATTAAGGTGTGTTTAATTTGTAAAATCTCGGATATATATGAATTCACCATCATAAATAGTGAACAAGCTAAAAGAAAACTAACTATAAAATTTTTCATTGTCCCACAATTATATTATCTCATCTATAGGGCTATGTGGACAGTAACTTCATGGGGATAATTGCTTACTATATACCATGAGGTAAATGGAATCTACAATCCATACAAAATAATACTTTATGGCTTATGTATTGGGATAGTACCCTTCACAACATAGATCAGGTGAAAATGATTATGTTTTACCTAGAATGGCAACTCTTGTGAGTTTTAAAAATTTATGAACACTGTTATAACCTAAGATAGTTCTATGAAATATAAATGCTTCAACCCTTAGTACCCCACTATGTTCACAAATTTATGATCAACAAAGATCCAATAACGGTTAGGTGAGATCATAGTGTTGGGTTTTTATAGTAATCCTCTAAATATGGGATATGGTTAGGGTTATATTTTTTTAGAGTAATTATAAACTTAATAAGATAATATTATTAGTAGTATAAGTCAATTAGGCATTTACTTATTGATAAAATTATAATAATATGTTATGTGTATGTATATAATAATTAGTGCCTTCCCATGACTTAAAAATAATGGAATTTCATATTAAAACTATATATTATTACATAAGTACTTAAATATAGTAGCAAATATAAAACTAAACCAACTAAAGTGGATGATGATCCCTGTATGTTTTATCTTTTAGACACATTTATTTGGCATGTTTTCCTTCAACACAACCTTCATCAACCTTGTATTTGTCTTCAATATTTAATAAACCGTAACCCATTTATTGTTATGTTTTTATTCTTGAATTCAAAAAATTCAAGTGTCCAGATGTAATATACCACAACCAACACTTATCTTTATATAACCTATTCATGAAGATACTACTACTTTATCCAAACCTAAAAGGGAACATCCTATTACTACACATAGGTACAACTTTAAAAACATTATTTCCTTTGCCTTCTCATACACTATATATTGATTAGAATCAAACACTAATTTAGAGTTCTTTCAAGATATTTTTCCAACACTCAAGGTATTATTATTTTTACTCTAGTGTATAGTAAGTATTATTAACTCATTTTTTAACATCTATTGTATTCACCTACAGATTTCATTTTTCTACAACCTCCTAATATTTGTCATCACCATGTTCAATCTTGTTGTTTTAGCTTTTATCCATTATATAAAACAACTAATTATTCCCTAACAAGTGATTGTAACAACAAAATCTATGTTAAAAAACTCTTTAGAATTATTTTCCTCTTTATCATATGAAAAAAACAAATTACATGGATAATTATCTTCATTGTCATTAGCATAATCAACACTTATTTCTTCATCACCTACTTTCAATAAACATTGAAATTAAATGTGATGATACCTATTGTAGGGATAGCATTGAATATTTAATCTATCAAACATATGTCTACCTCATCCATTTGTAGTTCACCTCATATTCTTTTATTTCCTCTTGTATAATTATAATTATTATTTTCCTTGTTATTGGTATATTTTTCTATTAGTTATATAATCTTCACTCTTTTTGTTCTTAAATTTTAGGGCAAAATCCATCTTATTACCTTGATAAATTTATGTTTTAGTCTTTTTTTTGTAAGGCACAAGAGATCAAACTAGTTAATCAAATTTAAGAGTAATCAAATATTGGCTTACTTCAGTGATGATGGAAACATGGTTCTACATTTGTGATACAAACCCCAACACATTTTTCACCATAATATCTTTGTTCAATATTTTTTAGAAATTAGAATGCTTATTAGCCACATTCTTTAATTTTAATTTTGATTTTGTTACTATGTACCTATACAAATAATTCACTGTACTATGTTGAATTATTTAAGGTTTTTTATACAAATAATTCACTGCACTATGTTGAATCATTTAAGTTTTTCTATAAAGGTGTTTGTAGAGAAATCCAGGGGAAATTCATTACATTCACTTCCTAAAGTATAATATTTGGCCCACATATGGATCAAAAACATGGACTTGTAATGTATTTGATATTTTTCGAACATTATCTTGTTTCCTAAATAAATTATAAATTTTGTAGGATTGACTCTTATTATATTTATTATATATGTTCATGGTTTTGTATGCATACTTAGATGATTTTGATAACATATAAAAGAGATTATCGAACAAAATATTTACTAGTGTAATATTTTATATAAAATTATAATTATTTCCAAATATTTAGTATTCAACTTTGTGAGCAATACTCATTAAAATGTTATAATATAAGCACATAAATTTTAATTTTGATTGAGACTTAATGAATTATTAATTGTTGCACTTTCTTTTCTTATAAATTTGATATATTAAATAAGGCCATATTTTTTATGATATAATCTTTAATATATATTTATAGTTGTCTCGTATTCAAATTTGTCAACAATACTCACTAAAATGTTAGTCTATAATGTGGGCACATAAAATCTATCTTTAATGTGATTTATCTTGTACTAATGTACTATAGTATACGTGTTCCCGCATGGTCACCAGCTGCGAAGTCATTCCCATGATTTTCATCTATATTCTGCAATGAAGATATGAGCTTTGTGGCAATTTATTTAATTGCCAAACCTTTTATTTCTATTATTTTCATAAAGATAAGACTATCAATAGAGATTGCAAGGAGATTCTGCATTGTCTGAGGTCATATTTTTCCCTCTTCTTCCATTGTTCCAGCAGTTGAGAATAATGAGAATAGTAGAGCTTTATAAAAGCCAAATATGTTGGGGACGTCTAAATACCGCTGTACCTTTAAGATATGTACCATATAAATGGCTTACAGGCACGTTTCCAAAATGCAAATCTATTTTTATCGTATAGGATTATGGCAAAACAACGACAATCTAATCATGTTTACTGATACTTCGTTTAGATCATGGCAATAACAAAGACACACCTAAGACAAACCTAGAAAAAGAATCAGCCCTACCAATAGAGAAATCACAGAGCCACCCCTTCTACAATCCAACAATTGATGCTGGGAACATTAAACGTATAAATTTGAACTGCAACATCAAGAGCTCTTACATTGAAAGCCCTGTGCATATTCCCACAACTTTTTTTTCACCCAGCCCTGCCCGGCCTGAAAAAGAGGTAATCTAGTGTATCTCTTCAAATCGAAAATAAACATGAACGACTATGTTTTATATCATTATAGTTAACGCAAGATGTAACCCCCTCCTATAACGAACCTTGCTTTTGATTTCTCTTTGCTTCCGCAGTCCTATCGGCTTTGCTAATATATGACAAGAATAGCTTTAAAATTTATCATTGAATCATTAAAAACGGTGCACTTCATGAGGATAGGGATACGTTTAATCCCTATGTGAATACTTGTAACTTCTCCGCCATATAAATAGATTAAGTCGTCGTTCTGTTGGGTCACTCGGAGAGCAAGGCTCTCATATACATATCATTAAGGTACAACAATTGATGTCGAAAATAGTCATAATAAGTGAAAGGCTACGTCTACGGCAATTGGTGGGATCATCTTTCTTGTTTGATGAAAACGACGGAGAAGATCATATCTGCAATTTTTGTGCGTCTCCGTACTAGGTGCCTGTTCATGCTAATTTTCATCATAATTGCTGTCATTTAATTCAAACAGCCTTTAAAAAAATATCTGAATTATATATCAGAGTAGATATTGGATACGAGTTAGGCTCACTTACAAGATTTGCTGATGCAATGAAATATTCGATGTATTATCCATTAACACAACTAGAACTAAAGGAAAGGAATTGAGGCAATTCGCTAGAGGTAAACAAATATAAAAGGTACTATGAGGAAGTTAGTTGATGTTTAGAGGGATTATGGAATTCGGGTTGTATCAGTGTACGCATATACTGATAAGTTCAAATGCCATAAGCAGAATTTGTACTTCCTCATAATATCATTTTTAGGTCCTTAACCCTAGGTAATTACCTCAATCTTCTCAGTGTATTTTAGTCCCACTCAAGGATGGTTAAGTTAAAGGATTGGTTTAATTAAGAAGGGAAGCCTTAATGTTCTTAAGTTACCATTTAGGTTATATAAGCACTTAAAAAATAGCATACATAATTAATTCAATACTTCCAGATTTTTATTCATAAAAACATAAATTATATAAAAATATAAGTGAACATATTTAATACGACATAAATTACTGCTACTGACCAAGTTATCACACCTTACAACCTTTAAGGTCAATGCACTTCTTTTTACGTCATTCTTGTTGAGCATAGATGTTTATAACAATTTACGATATAGCTATGCTAATCCATATTCTATGTAGTTATTTCAAATTGGCATAGCTAATGCTATAAAAGTGTTTAAGTCATAAATCTAAGTTCTCTATATAAAAAAAATTCTTTTGCAAACAGAAATATTGAGTTCAAGCAGCTATCTATATAAAGGAAAGAATTCTATTTAATTCATAAATGAATTTTCTAAAGACATATGTATGTTACGAATTCATTTCAATATAAATATGCACACAAAACCAACAAACATACAATGACAGAATTCAAGAAACATAAGCAACAAGGTTCTTTCAAGTTCTTAGATGAGTGGAACACAAATAAAAGGGTCCATTTAAATAACTCTTATAAAATTGTATGTTGATAGCCAAGGCAACCAGCCAACAATTTTGGCTCATGGGAAAGAAGCTAAAGAAATAGTGTAAGTATAATTTTTGCATAGATGATATAAAAACTAGTTATCTTTTTGACTACCTTATATCTTCCACAAAATGTATTCATCTAATTAGATAATGATGATTCATTGAATTATAATAATTATTTAAACATTAATTTTTTTTGTCAATCTATATACGTATTTACTAATTACTTTTAGTTCTCGCATTTTAACATCCATAATTTTAGAAATGATATTATATACTTCTAAATGAGAAAGATACCTTGCACACAGCCAATAGGTTTGAAGTGCATGATAGAAGGGATAACTTTTTTTTCTCATAGTCTAGCTATTAAGTTTATGCATTATTTCAAGGGTTAGGTTTTTGAAATGCATCTATATACTTATCAAATCAATAATTCTACCAAAGCAAGTTATTATTCCAATTCCATTTTGAAATCAAGAAACTAATATAAAGTATAAATGCCTATGTATTATATGTAGGGTAAAACTAAAAACATTTATTAATTCCTATCTTATTAACTTATTCATTATGAAATATACTACTGTAATACATCTACTAGTATGTATTTCCATAAAGTGGAAAAATGAAATAAACATTAACCTCCATGATAACATAATTCATATATGTTTAACTTCTTCAAACTAGAATCGGTTTCAAAAATAGATCTATCATAAAACATCTAGATAAATCTCAATTGAATATTGAAATCATGATTTAATAGTGAATTCCCTTAAGGATATTTATAGCTAGGATAAAATCAATCTATTACAATAAAGTTAAATCCAAGGAGAATTAATATAGAAATAAACAAATATCTTAACAATTGATTATGCTAGATCTCAAATCCCAATTTGAGGATTGTTCGATTAGTTTAAGATTACAAAATATAAATACTGGTAATCAATTC
>JARHVA010000575.1:3700000-3707500 GCA_037957365.1 Torreya grandis | reverse complement strand
CACATCCATGTTTTAGTCACAAAATGCAAAAATAGTTACATAGACTAAAATATCAACCATAAATTCCAGAATGAAACAACCCACGTACTTTCCCAATTAACATAGTCATAATTTCCAAAAGCACCAAGATTATAACTCTTTAAAATATTCCATTGTTCTAAAAACTACAACCTTAAAAAATATGAATGCGCAAACATTATAACAAAGGAAACAAATTTACTAACCTTCAAATCATTCATCCTTTATAATAAAACACATTAATTCTTAACACACAGGTAGCACTAAATCTTTTTAAGCTCAGAAACACAGTCCATAACTCTCAAAAGAAAATAATCAAAATGACTATGTGAAGATAAGGATCAAACCAAATGCTATATATTCATCATATATACATTTACTATGACTTTATATATATATATATATATATATATATATATATATATATATATATATATATATATATATATATATATATATATATATATATATATATATATATATATATATATATATATATATATATATATATATATATATATATATATATATATATCTGTGTGTGTGTGTGTGTGTGTGTGTGTGTGTGTGTGATGGGTTTGTGTATGCACTCAAAAGTTTGAGAACTTTTAGCTACATGCACAACCTCCAAATCTTTCTAATAAAATAACACAGTAACCAAAAACCAACTAGAAAACCCAAAAACTTACTTTCAAACATAGAAGCTTTATGAAAGTCCATAAAAAGATAGAAACTTTAAGACTCATCGAGCTTTGTTGTTTTCTTTTCCAACCCAACAAGATTTCCATTAAAACTAGGCTAAGTGTTTTACTATTTACATCCTAAAATTTCTATCTTCTTAACATTCTATCTTCCATCAACCTTACCCATTCCTTCCCTTCATTCCCCCATACTCCCAATCAATTTACATTGGATTCTGGAAGGAGAGAAAAACCGACCGTATCCTAAGCTAATCTCACCAACCTTGTCATTAATGGAGAGGCTGGAAGATTCATTAAGTAATGTAGCCTCCCCCAATGAGAGATTAAATTAATTTTAATAAAAAGGATTAACAAAACCAAATTATATATCCTTGAAACCTTCATCACCTACCTTATTAAATGAGGCTTAATCTAATTCATGCATAAACCCTCCACCAAAATCAATGTAATAATAAAATAGCATCAAAAAAATTAAACCGCATGTAAATCAAACCATGACTATATTAATCATTAAAACCATATGCCACCAACATTTAGATACTAAGGTTAGCTCTAAGGGGGGTTAGGGCAGCATGGGGGTGACAAAGGTTCCCGAGCGGGTTAGTTCTAGGTAATTTATTTATGTTTAGGGATGAACTAAGTAGGTTGATAGGGTGTAATAGAGAATAGAAGTGATTCAAAAACCCTACAAGATTAAAGAATGAATCTACGAGTACAAAAATGTTATGACTAATAAAATATGTAACAAAATATAACAGACTACAATAATAAATAAAGACTTATAATGGAATCGGTAAGGTACAATATTAATTATAAAATAAAGACTAAAACTGGTAACCACAATAACAAAATTAAATTATCTGAAGGATAGACAAATAATAGTATACCTATTAGACATGTTGACATGCTCAAAAGACATTATTCTAGGATTATGGCCTCCAGCAGCTAGCTCATATACAACTTACAATCACTAAAATGGAATAAATCACATTATGTCATCAAGCAATAGTGAATATTATAAAATCATCATCAGCAAACATAAATAGTGCATAACATAATTAATCATAAAATAATTACATAGTGAATTATTATTGTAGCACGTACCACAATAATTTATCTAAAAAATAGTTAAATTAGTCTATCACCATAGTGTCAATGTAATAACAATAGAATATATAATGAAAATGCATGATCGTAACACCCTCCCCCTCTTAGAAGGGATTTGTCTTGATCACTTAATAAAAAAACCATGCATACCGTCATTTAAAAATACGAGCATCTTCTCAAGTGGTACTTCTTTCATTGATAGGTTTCCATTGCACTAAAACCTACTGTATGTCCATGTTATGAAGCTTAAAACTACAATGGTCTAGCATTATCACTAGTTTCAAATGTATTTATTCCTCTTCCATGACTTCTAAATGAATCAAATCAAAAATATGAGATGGATCAGGAATATACTTTCTCAATAATGAAACATGAAAATCATCATGCATCCTTGAAAGAAAAGGAAAAAGGTTTAGTCAGTAAACAATATGGATGATATTTTCCACTATATTGAAAGACTAGATAAATCATGGTGCCAACTTGGAAGCGTTGACAAATTTAATATAACTTTTATGTGGTCTAATGCACAAAAAACTTTATCCCCTATGTCAAATATTCACAAAGTCCTTTTAAGACCTACATAGATTTTTTATCTATCAGAAGCTATTTTTCAATTCTACCTTATTATTTCCATTTGTCTATAATATTCTAGTAGTAAATCAAGTCCATTAACTACCTTGTTTTCTATGTTGTCCCAACTAATAAGTGTTCTACACTTACATTGATATAAGGCTTTAATAGGAGCCATCTTAGTAGTTGAATGGTTGGAATTATTATATGAAAACTCAACCAAATGAAGATAGTCTTCCTATTTTATTTATTGATCCATTGCATACATGTGAAACATATCTTCCACCACTTGGTTGAGTCATTATATTTGCCCATCTATTTTTAGCTAATATGAAGAGCAAAAATTCATCTTTGTTCTAAAGGTTGTAGTTAAAGTATGCAAAAATATTGAAGCAAATAGTTTGTCTTATTCTAATATGATCACCTCAGATATGCCATGTAGTATTAAGACTTCCTTCACAAAGCATTCTAAAAATACAAATGTATCATTTATTAAATTCCTAGCAATAATGTGGAGAACTTTAGTTACTTTGATCAATCACTACTTGGATTGTATCATGCTTTCTATGTGATTTAGGTAACCCCATAATTAAATTAGGTGAAACTACAATCCACTTATCCTTAGGAATATCATGAGGGTAAAACAACCCTCTTGGATAGAAATGTTCATCCTTAACCCACTGATATTTCAATATATTTACTATAAATTCTATGACATTATGCTTCATCCCAAGCCAATAATATATATTTTTTAACTCATGAATAAATTTTGTAACACCTATATGAGCATAGTAAGGTGTTGTATGCACTTAACTAAATATAAAATTTATTAAGTCACCCATACTAGGAACATAAATTTTATCTTTATGCCTAATCAAGCCATCTATTACAACATAAAATTCAAAAAATCTTTTTACTAATATTTTGTTAACCAAACCTTCTCTTACTTCATGATAGAATACATCAACAAACTATTATTTCAAAGGATCATTTCTAAAATTTCCTTGTAAAATCGACAAGGAAGAAAGGTATGTGCATCTTCTAAGTGCATCAGTAACATATTTCTCCTTACCTTTGACATATGATATATTCCTGTCAAAATTTCTCAAAAATTCTAGTGACTTACACTGGTGTGTATTTAATTATTCTTGAGAGAACAAATACTCAAGACTTCTATGATCAATTTTTTCTTGGTAAGTATCACCTAATAGTAAATATTTCAATTACTTAAGTACATGGGTAATGGAATTAAGTTCCATGTCATTTATAGGATAATTGATTTCATGTTATTTTAATTTTTGGGATTCATAAGCTACAACCTTATGATCTTGAGTCAAGATACCTCCATAGCCTTCTATGGAAGCATCATCCCAAACATTAAAGATAGCATTTAGATCTAGTATGATCAAAATAAGAGTTATAATAAGAAACCCCTTCAACTTAACAAAATCTTCCTCACATTGAGGAACACATATAAACTTCTTTCCTTTGTAGTGTAAAGAAGTGATGGGATATGCCACCCTAAAAGAATTACAACAAAATGTTGTTAATAACTAGCCAACCCCATGAAACTTCTCACTTCCTATACATTAAAAGGTGTTGGCCAATCTTGGATAACTTTGATCTTATTAGGGTGAATATAAAATGCTTTCTTTAGAAATAATATGTTCTATGTAATGAATTTTAGATCCATAAAATGCAAATTTAGACAATTTTCTATAAAGCTTATGTTGTCTTAGTATTTGCAAGCCTAGATGGAGGTGATAATCATGTTAAAACTCATATTTATAATAAATCAAAATATCATCAAGAAAAATCATCACAAAATTATCCAAGTAATCTCAAAATATGTTGTTCATAAGATTCATAAAGGTTGTCAGTGTATTTTTTAGGTCAAAAGGTAGAACTATAAATTTGTAGTGTCCATAGTGGGTTTTAAAGGTAGTTTTATGAATTCCTTAATCTTTGATGCATAACTAATGATAAGAAATCCTCAATTTAATATTTTAAAATATTTCATCACCCTTCATTTGTTCAAACAAATCATTGATTCTAGACAAAGGATAGTGGTTTTAGATTATTACCTTGTTCAACATATAGTAATCAATACAAAGCCTTAGAGTACCATCCTTATTATTCATAAAGACTACTAGGGCACCCAAAGAGACATACTTGGTTATATGCTTCTACTATGTAAAATTTCTTGCAACTAAACTTTTAATTCTTATAGATCAACCACATTCATGTGGTAAGGCACCTTAGATGTAAGGGAATGTCTAGGTATGATGTCAATAGAAAAATTAAATTCTCGCTTAGGTGTCAACTTGGGTAGATTTTTAGAAAGACATCCTTAAATTGCCTTAGTATAGGAAAATATGCATGTTCTATCTCCTTTTTATTAGATATTTCTTACAATTAGATTACATAGAGCTTGTAGCCTTTCCTAATAGCTCTTTTCAGCTATAATGTTGAAAGTGTTTTACATCTTATAGACACTAGCGTGCCTTGTAATTCTATAATTCATCTATGGTCATTGGTGCATCACACTCTTTTACCTACACAATCAAGTGTGGCTTGATGTCCATGAAACCAATCTATCCCAAGGATGAGATCATATGACCCAAAAGGCATGAGAAATATATTTAACTTGGTCTTAAAAAACCAAGATCTAACTTTGCTTATTCCAAGTATTCAAGAATAAACACTTTCTTTCTGATATTGAATTCCATTCTCTTATCAAGACTGGTTTACTATTACATTTTTATCAACAAAAGGAGAAATAAAATAGTGCATTTCACTATAATCAATGAAGTTAGTTAAAGGAAAACCATTAATTATACCTTAGGTCTCAACTAGAGTAGCTTGTAAGTCAACATTGTGATTATCAATAGCATCATATACTCTCTAATTTGTTATTTGGCCTAATTCTACGTTAGGAAAATACTTTTTATAGTGATTGTCACCACATTCCTAGTTGACAATTGGTTTAGATGATGCTACTAAAATAGTGTTAGCACATATGGCTAGTCTGAGTTATTTTGATGTTGTTATTTCTTGTAAGAACTAGATTTGGAAGGTCCATATGATTTGAAATTTTTTTTATGATTGTAAATTTTCTTGTAATTCTTATTACCTCTAAAAAAAGTATGGTTAGAATCATATTTTATAAAATTATTGTTCACGGGAGAAAGGTTAGTGTCCTTAAACAATAGCCTATTTGACTTGAATTTTTTTCTCTTCTTTTGGTGAAACTTTTCCTTCTCCTCAGCTTTGTATGCTATTTCTATGGTTATAACCAATACTTTTGGATTTTTCATGTTAACATCATGCATTAGAATCTCCTTAATCCTAAGCTTGAACTTTGTAATCTTAATTTACTCATCATGTATATAGTTCATATAATGTAACAAGCTCTAAAATTTATTCTTATATTCAACAACAAACATGTCATCTTACTTTAAGAGAATAAAATCAATGATTTTATACTCCTTATAATTTGCATTAATGTACCTCTTGTAGAATCGAGTCTAAAAAATAGTTCAAGATATATTTAAAGATTGATACCCTTTGATAGCATAAAGGTCGTTACACCATATTGTCGCATGTCCTACTAGCTAATAGGTTTCTACTTTAGATTTCACATTGGAAGACATATTATGCAAACTGAAGTACTTTTTCAAGTGTACGAACCAAGAATCTATTGTATTACCTGCTTCTTCATTTAAAAATGTAGGCAATAAAAGATTTTTAATTTCTTTTATGAATGGGTCAATTATGGTCAAAGGTAGTTTTTGAATTATAGGTCCTTCCACTTTCCCCATTTCTAATTTGGATACCTCCTCTTCGGATACACCTTCAATATTGTTTAGTCTATCCCTAGTTATAAATATTCCCTTGCAAAGTATTAAGGGCTATCAATATCTTACTGAAGATTTCTTCATACTTACCAATTGTAATCCCACACACTACTTCAGCATGGGGTAACTCAGTATTAATATCTATATTATTCATATATAGTTCATATAAGCAACAAATAAGAACGCAGCCTCGATGACCCCTTCCTTGTCCTCAACTTCTACCCCTAGATGGATTGGCATTCAAAGGATTTCAATAGACTTTCCTTCTACTTGATCATGTTTTAACCATCTTGGTACATCACAAGTGATAACTTATTAGATTTCAATAACTAAAAGGACAAATCTGCATTCCTAGAGTCCCCTAGAGTAAAACATTTCTATGATACCAGATGAAACAACTCCAAACAAAATTTTGGAATCATATATCAAAGTATAGTTTGGATACAAGTACGACCCATTTATAATACATTCTAATGTGATGAAATATTCATTTTACTATGTGCTAACATAATTGAAACCAAAAGATGGCAAATAAGGCAATTCACTAGAGGTAAACACATAAAAAAGAAACCATCGAAAAGTTGGTTCATGTTAGATGGATTATGTAATTCATGTCGTATCATTATATGCATATAATGATAAGTCCTAAATTCCATAAGTGGAATTCTTACTTCTTCATAAGATCTATTTTAGATCCTTAACACTAGTTAATTACCACACTCTCCTCGATGGATTGTAGTCATGTTTGAGGATGGCTAAGATAAAGGATTGGTTTAACTACGAAGTGTAGTTTTAATGTTCTTAATTTATCATTTATGTTATATAATCACTTAAAAATTAGAATAAATAATTAATTCATTACTTTTAAATTTGTATTCATTCAAAAAACAATTAGTGCTACCAACTAAGGTATCACACCATATGGCCTTAAGGTTATTACACTTCATTTTACATTGTTCATTTTGAACATAGATGTTTATAATAGTTCAATACATATCTAGGCTAATCTATATTCTATGTAGCTATTTCAAATTGGAATAGTTAATGCTATAAAAAAAAATTAGGCATGACTCTAAGTTACATATATATATATATATATATATATATATATATATATATATATATATATATATAAGTAATTTTTTATCCATATGGAAATAATGAGTTAAAAAATATATCTATAAAAATTAAATAAATTTATTTAATTCATAGGTGAATTTTCTAAAGATAAGTATGTTATGAATTCA
>JARHVA010000575.1:3660000-3695000 GCA_037957365.1 Torreya grandis | reverse complement strand
ACCATTGACCTATATTGATGTGATAATAAAATATCATCAAAGAATTTAAATCATGTTTAAATCAAACCATGACTATATTAGTCATTAAAACCATATGCCACCAGCCTTTACATACTAAGTCTAGGTCAAAGGGTGCTTAGGGTAGTATGGGGGTGACAAGGATTCCCAAAGGGGGTTAGGTCTAGGTAGTTTAATTAGGCTTAGGTACAAACTAACTAGGATGATAGGGTCTAATAGAGAAAAAAAATTATTCATAAAGTCTCTAGGAATAAAGAATGAAGTTGTGAGTATGGGAAAGGCTACAACTAACAAAACATGTAATATAATATAATGAATCATAATAATAAATTATTACTTATAATGGAACTGATAAGGTAAAATAGCAATTAAAACTCAACAAACATAGCCAACAATGATAAAAACTAAAATTAAATATCTAAAGGACAATCAAACAATAGTATACCTATCGAACATGCCAATGCGCTTAGAAAACATTGTTTCAAGATTATAGCCTCTGTCACCTGCCTAGCTTATAGATAACCTACAATCACCAAAATGGCATAAACCACATTATGTCATAAAGTGATAATCAATATTATAAAATCACCATCAATATAAATAAATAGTCCATAACATACTTAATCATATAATAAGTACACATATAATTACTGTTATATCAAGTACCGCAATAATCGATCTAAAAAATAGCTAAATGAATCTAACATCATAGTGTCAATATAATAACTATTACAGATTAATATATAGTAACATTAATAGTGTGAATTTAGATATTTACCAAGAAGTAAATATAAAATGTGTGAGTTCAGTTATCATAAAGTAAAACTTATGGTTATATTATTATTGGTATGTTATTGTTGTATGGGTAGGTTATTAGGAGATTGGAGGTTAATACTTGAGAGTTTGTAGGAATTTGAAAATATCTTATTATAAGAATTAAAAGTCCTATGTATTTATAATAGTCCAAGATGAATAATGTGTGCAATGATAATATAGTGTTTTTTTAATATTTCGTATGTTCTACTACTATCTCTATATTAGGCTTTATTACTTAGTGTATGAAGTAGATTTTGAGAAGACTCTGATAAACCCTATCATTTGGTATCAGAGTAATATTAAGTTTATCTTGTTTATGTTGTTTTGAGGGATGTTCAAGATGAGAGTATTTTGAAGAGTTGTTTCATAAGTATATAAGATTTGCCTTGAGAGTGATATTTGTACATATCTAGTTAATGCTATTAGATAATTAAAATCATTAGATCCTTGAAGATTATATCTTATAAATAGTGTGTATCCTATTTGAATTGCCACTACCTGATGATGTCAATGGTGAATAAATAAATTCCTATGAATTGTTCTTATAATACTATGATCTTCTCACCTCTATGTGTATATCTATCAATTCTACAATATGGGAATTTTCTAATGCACTTGAATTATGTGTAACCTTTTGCTTTAGAAATTGGACTTTTTACTTAGCCCCTTTAGTGGAATATTTAAATAATTATTTAGATTTATACGTGATTGGATAGTGAGAAAGTTTCTATCACCCATGCAATAAACCTAAGAAAATATCTTTTTCTCACTATTGAAATTGTGGTATGACTCAACCTATAATATAAATTACAATGTAGATTTGGCCCTCTTCCCATTATGATATATGTATGTATCTATTTAAATGTGTATATTTGTGCCTCGATTTTATACTTTAAAGTTATGAATCAGTTAATGCATCTAATTCTATCAACAATGACAAATAATTTCAACAACCACTTAATGTTTCATGCAATTGAAGAGATTTGTTTTGACCTGTGCATCTCTATTCTTGTGATTGATCATTGTATAGATGTAGTAAAGAATAATTACATGTCTCAAGTCATTCAAATATTTAAGGAAATCTTTTCTACCACAGTGGTCACCTCAAACTATAAATCTCCATACAACTACCTTCATCTCACTCACCCTTGTAGTTATTTTGAGTAAGTCATCATACTAGTAAGTCAAGCCTAATTTTAAAATAGTTTTTTTATATCAATTTTAGTTTCATGGCACGAGGTTAAAGTGAGTCATATAAAGTTTTTTACTGCTATCATTACCATCAAGTTTATCTTTTTGTTTAGTGTTAAGTCATGTTATTATTTAGTCGTAACAGGTTTTTATTTTAGTTTTATTTTTTATATAAATCCAATCTATAATTTCATTTTTAATAAAGTTTCAAAGGTTTTTTATATAGTTTTAAATAAATAGATTTTAAATTAAATTGTTATTAAAAATCTAATTTTGTTTATAGTCATTGTCATGCCAATAATATGTATTTGTGTTTTTTATTTAATAAATTTAGTATAGAGTCTAGAGTCAAAAAAATTTGGTCATGATTTTCAAATATTATCAAACTAAAAATGAGTCAAAAATATGTCAAATCAAAATCAATTATTTGTATAAGGATGCATTTTTGGGGAACCCTGACATCTTGAGTCAAATGTCAAAAGTGCCAGTATTATGGTGGGATTTATCCTTGGTAAAATCATGCTCCTGATCTTCATCGACACTTCATTTGAGTGAAGCAAATTTATCAAATAGAGTATGGAGGCACATGAGTTGGAGGTCTTTTAGTGACTTCTCATAAGTCACCAATGATAGGGCCACACCAATCACGTGATGACATTTATTTTAGTTGTGTGCAATGTGTTTGCTTTCTTGCTTTGTGCAGTAGCTAAATAAAAATAGAAGTAAAATTCTTCTTTTAGTAAGAATTATTTTCTTTTTTAATCCCTCTACGTTATAAAATAATAGGAATTAAATATGTACTTGCATATATGACATGGTTTATGGTAAACTAGTAAAACCACTTGGTTGGTGGTTAGCCATGGGAAAAACCATCATTGGTTGTTTGTAAATCATGGGATAAACCATCATTGGTTTTAAGTTAGCCATGAAAAACTAATTTTTTAGGTTTTTGATCATTATAAAAATCATACAGTAATAAATTCAGATGTAGTATAGGATGATATTTATATCATGTTCAGATTAAGGGGGTGAATAGTACGGATTAATATCTAACAACACTATGATGTGAGTTTAGATATTTATTGAGAGGTAAATATAAAATGTGTGGGTTTAGTTATCATAAATTAATACTTATGATTATATTATTATTGGTATTTTATTAGTTTATGAGTAGGTTATTAGGAGATTGGAGACTAATACTTAAGAGTTTGTAGGGATATAGAAATCCCTTATTATAGGAATCAAAAGTCATATATATTTTATCATAAATTAATACTTATGATTATATTATTATTGGTATTTTATTAGTGTACGAGTAGGTTATTAGGAGATTGGAGATTAATACTTAAGAGTTTGTAGGGATTTAGAAATCCCTTATTATAGGAATCAAAAGTCATATATATTTGTAATAGTCCTAGATGAATAATGTGTGCAATAATAATATAGTGTGTTTTTAATATGTCTTATGTTTTATTATTATCTATATGTTTGACTTTATTATAGAGTGTTTGAGGTAGATCTAGAGAAGACTCTGATAAACCCTATTAATAAAAACACAATATATAATGAAAATGTGGGATCATAATAGTAACTAAGTTAATCTCCACTTAATTCCAATGATACTAATAACTAATCACGAAGGCAAATGATTATATAACAAAAATTGTTAACAAAATGAGGTTTATTCATGGACCATCTGCCTACTCATTCACTTGAACTATTTGTTGATGATTGGATGCTTTTAGTAGTATAAATCAATAAAATCTTATGTGTTATGGAAATTTTGGTTACTATATATAAGTAATTTTTTTTAACATTTAAAGTGTAACAAGATTGTAGGTCTCTACAATTTTAGCAATTTTTTGTCATTTTTAGTTGGATTTTACTTTTTACAAAATATATATTTTAATTTAATGAGTATTGTATAAATATTTTGAGTTATATTAATTCTTAAATTTCTTTAGACTAAAAAAAATTGATTTCTTTTTAATATATTAAATATTTTTGTAAAGCCTCATGTTTTTCATTACAGTTTTATTAATTATAATTTTTGGAGGTTTCTTATTTATTTATAGTGTAATATATTTTATTTGATATGGATAAAATGTGGGTTTTAAGGGACCCCATATCCATTTATAATATATAAAAATATAAAACCTTAAAGCTCGTGAAAGATGCCCCTACTAGCGACACATAATGGACAAAACATCAAACCCACTATAAACATAATGTTGATCCAAAGATAACATGAAATATTTAACAAGGGAGAATTTAGCTAATGATCAATGAAAAACCTTTATTATTTTGTGTTCATCCTAGCAAAACACAACCAATCACAAACCTATCATTAGATAACTTCAAGCCCACAATTATTTTCTACCTGGGTAGCATAAAATATAATTTATGTTCCTTCTTATTTGAACCTTTGTTGGGGATAACCTTTGAATTAGGGCCTTTGTTGAGTCATCATTTTGTCATCCTCCAAACTAATTTCTAGTTTTTCTTATCATCAAGATTTGCATCAGAGGATATGGTTATCTAAATTCAAATTGATCATATTCCCTGACAATTTTTGCTTAAAACAAGATCACTTTTATCTTGAGATGGTGAGCTTGGGTCTTCCTTGATTTCTTCCTATACAATATTATGACTAACTTTGAGGTCCTCACATGAGGCAAGAGCTTAAATTTCGTATAAATTATAGTCCAAATCATTACCCTTAGTATCATTATCTTCAAAAGTAAGATGGCAGGTGAGAGAATCCTTCCACCAATTGGATTTCTTCTTTATTTTTGAATTTCTATAATATATGGATAAATTACAATTATTTAAGAAGATATGACATGAAAATAAGAAATCCTTCATAGTCAAAGGGTTGTGTCCATGATTGGTCTTCAACTTTTAGATCTATTTTTACATATAGGTCTATGGAGGTGTCAATGTCAACTAAAATTATGGCATAGGTAATATGGGAGAATGGATTTGTGTTAGGGTTTTTGTGTTGAAATTCACATAGGGATTTGTTAGTTACCTTGAGCAAGGGTCTGACCAAAACTATAATGAAATAAGGGAGACAACCCTGAATGGGTCATACATTGAAAATTTCATTGATGTGGTTGAATTTTGGGAACCATGGATTCCTCACTAGGTGGTGGTGATCCAGAATCCAAAGTTAGTAGTGAATCACATCCTTATCCACAATACTATCAAATGGCAAAATGGAAAAACTCTTTGCATTAAGATATATTTTCATTTAATTATATCTAAAACTTAGTTTGTTTAGTACGTCTAATTTATTTTTAATAGTAGAATGAGGAACCAAATTAGTGTTTTCAATTATGTTTTATTTATAATATAATAATTTTAGGGTTTCTTTAGAGTTTTATTTTTATGTAAATATAGGAAATATCTCATTCATGCATTTTGAGCAAAATCTTTAAAAGAAGATATATCTATCAATACAGTAAACCAAAACCTTCTCTATAAAATTAATATTTAATTTCCATGCTCTATTTATAATCTTGATTTTATTTCTTCATTTGAATAAATTGACTTCAATCTTGTCTTCTTTGGATCAACTAGTAGGATTTGAAATGTGGAAGAATAACATTTTTTTTAGTTGACTGCATAAAAATGTTTTTCAAAATTACACTACAAAGAAATTAATCTCAAAACAAAAATTCTATTTTTGTGGAAATATACATAACATAAATTTTATGTTCTTTTATTTAATATAATGAGAATTAATTATCTCTTTTATTATAGTGAAATGCATGAGTGATATTAGAATCTTGAATTATATTTTATTTAAAAATTTAATTTATTAACTGTTTAATTTTGTTTTATAAAAGAAAAAAATTTAACCAAGTTTTATTGTGCAAATACTTAATTCTTTTCTCTAAAATTAAAAAATTTAACAAAGTTTCATTGTGAAAATACCCTCAAAACATTGACTACTGATTTATGGATTCTTACACAAGATGGAAGCTTTAATTTTATTTTTCTTAATTACAGAAAAGGTGTCGTTTTAGTAATTGACTTCAAGGAATAGATTATAAAGGAATACAAAAACCTCCACTGTATGTTCATAGTGTTTAATATAAGGTTTATTTACGTATCATTAAAGTATCCATATAGAATACGTGGGATTTTCATCCTAACAGGTCAAGAAAATATTCTCAACATTGAGTGGGTTGACGTTCATAAACCATAGACACACCAAACATAACCCAAACGGGGTAAAATGCAGATTTCTTTTGTAATTAAAAATGACCTTCAGTTAAGTCTCATTCATACATTAAGAGACCACCACCCAAAAAAAATTCCACAAAACATTGCCGGTGAAATAAATAAAAAGTGACATTCAATTAAGTCTCATTCATTTCAATTAAGGTAAAGCATTTTCCTCCTCGTTCCTGATTTAAATATCCCATAATTGAGCTATGCATTGTGTTTCTGTAAATAGAGTAATTAATTCCAAGTATATATGTTTAAGGATTAAACGGAATATTTAAGCAGTATTTAATTATTAATAATATGTTTTGATTAACAAAAATCTGATGATTGTGCCTGTCATATTTCCTTTTAGTTATAAACATATATAATAGTCAAAATAAATTTAAGTTTCAGCTAATAGATTGAAAAAAATATAAAACCTTCATTTTTCAATGCTTTAATTACGCACTAAAACTATTTACACAATTTTGGGGAGTTATAAGAGTTGGTAATAGTAAAGTCTTTCCTTCCGTTCCATTTGTAATTGAGTGGTGTATGTTTCGTGGTAGCATGGATACCCCAACCCAACAATCATTACATGGTTGTCAATGAGTCACAACCTTATTGTCCCCTTCATATGATAGTGACAAGCCAAGCAAAGTGCTTAAATGCTTAGTGCTTGGAACTACAGACATAATATGAATTCTGAGCATGTTAACCTTTTTATTTAAAAAAAATTGCATTTTATATTAAACTTATTAGTAGCTATTACAAATATAAGATAATAAAATAAATGAATTTTCATATCTAAATATATATAGATGAATATATATATATATATATAGTATACACACGTCCTTTAGTATTAAAATAGGTTTAGATAGACACGTCCTTTAGTATTAAAATAGGTTTAGAGTTAAAAACAGTTTGGATTTAAAAGCTTAAACTATGTAGATGTGTAAAGGTAAAACAAATAGTTGAAACTATAAATGTTAACGGCTTTTCATAAATATAATATAGATTTTTTAAATAAATTAATAAATTATTTATTTATTTATGTAAACAGTAGATGAAAACATATAAGTAGTATTCAATCACAGCTGTATGTAAGATATCTCGACGCGCGAAGAATCAAATGGATTTTTATTGATGTAATATTACTTTGAAAAAAAAAAATAGAAGAAAAAGTTTGAAATTCTAACACAATTTTTTTCATGGAATAGGAATCTTGTGTGGATGGAAATGTACCCGTGCGCATAAGATTTCATGGGGAAGGAAACTTATGTAATAAGTAGGAGGGTAGGGAAGTGCCAGAGCCGCCTCCATCCTTGTTTCTTTTCTTTACGAATTTTAATTGTGATATTAAAACTGAGGATACAACTTTTTATTCAAATGGCTTGAAGATTATATCGTAAAGTTTTAAAAGGGTTAAATAATGGCAAGAAAGATCTAAGGGCCCAGATCAAATAAATATATTCATTTACCATTTTTTAGAGAGAAATAAAAAATATTATATTGTTTTATATCATTGTCATTTCTATGTAGAACTTATGACTTTCTATCTTATAATGGTTAATGTGGTTAATGAGTTGATGTGTGGTGGCAAATTTTAGAGAATAAACAAGGTGTACAAAAGGGATAATCTTCACATTGTATCCTTTGTGATATTTTGGGACCAAGAATATATTAATTATTATTATGTTCGAATTGTTCTAGTATATTATTAAGTGAATAATGTAAACAAAAAGTAAAGTATGTAGGATTTTATATTTTAAATTTAATTTGTTTATTTTTTCTTCAACATAGTTTTGATTATTGTATCATTTCTTTTTTCCATAATTAAGATTATAGTTTAATAATTGTCATAATAATTTCGATAATAAACTTATTCCCCATTTATGTAACTAGTATCATTAGGAAAAAAATACTAACTATTAGTTTATTCAATATCATAAACATAAGAGATGAATATTTTAGATAATAAGAAATCCATAAGATGAGAGATATTAGGGGGTTTCAGTAGGTTCTATATTCTAAATTTATTAGGCTTTAATAAAGCTATTGAGATAGATGTATGGCCTAATCTAAATAGGGAAATAAACATGGAGATGATAGGGTTTTAGAAAGGTAAATCTTGAGTTTGAGGTCATATATGATGGGGAAACAAGATATTATTTTCAAGAGAAATTGAATACAAAAAGAAGAGACCTTGGTGCTAAACAAATGCATTCTAGACACACTTAAAGTTTAGCACCAATATACTTTATCATAATTAGGTTTTAGAGACTGTAATAGTATATAAATTATCATGAGAATTCATATAATTAAATACGGCATTCAACCATGAATGTGAATTTAAAATCTTGGCAATGATTGGAATGATTTAATAAGTCTCATATAGTAAATTTAGTAAATATAACAGATGGATAACTAATTAGATTTTTTTTTAATTATCCTCTAAATATGATTGTGTTATGATAGTGAAAAATAGATTGAAGTTGGCCCATAATTCATTTGACTCTATAAATATGTCTTTTTACATAGGGTTGATTCCACAAGTTTTGGGTTAGTACCGACTATTGATACTCAATTGTAGTGGTAAATAATGACATGAGTAGAAATTAGAGTCTTTGATCTTATGATGATATTTTTATGTTTATAAAATATTTGTATGTTTAATTTTAAATGTAATATGTGCACAAATCAACAAATTAGCCTCCTTCTCTTCGAAACCCTAGATGTGGTTGTGAGGGCTATAAACATGCAAAAACTAGGAAAATGTGATGGACGAAACTGACCTTAATCACCCATATGTATGATTAACCATAACATTTGTATTCAATAATCAATTGAGTGAAATCAGGCCACATGTAGTTATCCCACCGAGATTAATTTTAAAATTGTTCACCTTCCCTATTTGAATGCAATTAATAATTTGGCTTTGCCACTTTACAATGTTTTGTTTGACTTTACATTGGTGTGTTTCATACTTGTATTATCACGACTCCTAATTTTTTTTTTAAAAAATAAGGAGGAATGAGGTAGTTTTTAATTTTAAATTTTCAATAGTGTATTCATGTGTACTTAATAAGTGTCAAGCCAACTATCAAATGAGAACTTCACACACACACACACACACACACACACACACACACACACACACACACACACACACACACACACACACACACAGAGGTCCTTTGGATAATACCCCATGCCAAAAGCATGCTAGGTAGATGGGCTAATCCATAATAATGTTTTAGATTTGAAAAATAGTCATTTCTGAGAGAGGGTCACTATGGTCAACTTCAAGTTAGTATTGATTGGTGATATCAATCAAGTTTAATGATAGTGACCTACCAACTTGGATAGTGACTTAAAGATATTTGCATTTGTGTATAATGAAATAAGTTGTTTTGGCACGTACTATATGTTTTATAAAGGTTTTTAACAACAAACAAAAATGTTCAAAATATTAAGGTAGCATGTAGGTGTGAGAAAAGACCATATTTATGTGTACAAGTCATGTAATGTAAATCTATGTCAGTATTATCATTGTCAAGTACTTTAAATTATATTTTAATAAATATATTTTTCGCTAGATAGAATTAAAATGAAGTGAAACTAGGTGTGTTTATATGTGTAATTCCCTACATACTATCACTTTGGCTTACACGTATGGTTAAATATTAATAGGGCTTGTGCCCATTCATATGCTATTTATTTATGATTATTTTCATGTTTTAATTTAAATATTATTTGAAGATATAGTATTGAATTAATGGAAATATGTGTTCATTATTATCATAATTGAGAATTTGATTAATTTTCTCTCATTATATCTCTTCATAACATAGAGGCAACATTATTAATTTTGTCCATGTGTATGAAAAGAAAAAATATTGTGGCTCTTAAGCTTATATATCAAGTATAATATGAGTTGGTTGGGTTTGAATTTATTGCATCAATGTGTTATTTGAGACAATGAGGCATAAGTAGGATATTCAACGATGGACAATTTTAACAAGAATAAAACCCGATAATAGATTAGAAATAATGTTCAAGTTGAGTGTAACCAAAGGTAAGGCATGTTAAATGTGACATATTATCAATTTGTGCCTAAGTGACATAAACTAAATATGTTATTTATTTTTGTCTATGATAATTTTATTCATATGTATATAAATTAAATTAGAATCAAGGGATTCAAATTCATAAATGTATAACGTAATTGTAATTTGTAATTTATATTCTACTAGTAGCCATGATTAAATCCACACTAGTTGGAAATTATTGTGCGAAAATAGGTTAAGAATAACCAGGACAAGATAGTTATGAAATATTAGATAGGTGAAAAACTTATAATAGATTGATGAAAGAGATACCACCCAATGTAATTTACATATTTATTAAAATAAGTGGGTGGAATGTGAACCTTAAATAAATATTATAATAAAAACAACTATAAGCAACACAACTCCTCAACAAGTAAATAAAATGCATACAAGAAAAAAATGGTTATAAAAATATATAAAATTAGAAAACATGCATAAGGGAATGGAGATTGTAACAATAAATGATGTCTTGCCTTATAGGTTTGAAGAAAGTAAATAGGTTTAAATAAAATTAATCTATAATCACTCCAATAATTAAATATCAGTATGAAATACAATCTTGGATTTAAAGATATTAATATAGAAGTAGCTAGAAAAATAACTGACCAAAAAGGAATTCTTTGTAATTGATAAGGGTATATATAGAGGTTCCCTTCATAAAACAATGGGTTGGTTTAACAACTTTGAGTTATTATCCTTTTATGTTTGATTAGTTTTAATTATGTTTTTTGTTATTATATGTAAGGAAGAAGTTATTTCAAGAGAGGGAAGCTCAAATAGAATGTCATGTAGTTAAACAAAGGAAATATTGGGAGCAATAAAATAGACTCCTTAGTATCACTTTTTGAAATTGATGTAAACACCATGTGTGTGGCTAGGTTGATAGGAGCACTAAACCATCTCATAAACATTGTTGTAATAAGGGCATGATATCACATAATGATCACAAAACATGTTTTATATTTAGGCTCAAATGTATTCTAACTTAATATTTATTTTAGTTTCTCTTGATATTATGAGATAATGATAGTAAATTTGAGTATTGATATTTATTTTTGTCGTGACTAACCATGAAATGGTACTCATGGTTACTTTTGAGGTCTTTATTTTTTAGAAGTAAATTATCTATCTTGACCTTGATAATTTATCTAGGACTCAGGTGATTGATTCTTATCGATTTAGTTGTTAGAATGAACAAGGGTTAAATCACTAAGATCTAATCCATTGAGGTTGGATTGTATACACTATAGTTCTATTATAATAAATTTTAGGGATATTTATGTATTTTATGTTATAAGATGAGACTGATTAATTTTGTTAAATGTTAATGAATAAGACTTAATTCATTGCACTTTATTTCCTTTAAAAGGAAATGATGTGTTATAGTTAATGTTATTATTTTTGGGGGATAATTGTTGAATTAACAATTTTTATAGTATTGGGAAAACAAACATTGTATATTATACCTTTTAGCATTGGGAAATGATTATTGTATATAATGAATTAGATATTACATATTGTTTCCTTTGTTATGTTTCTAAAAATTAATATTATCCAATAGTGTGGTTGTGGAAGGTTGAGTTTGACCATAACTCTTGTTGGATTGAGTCTACTTATTAAGAAATATTTAATTGATGTAAATGAATATTTTTTATTTAGAATTAGTTAATTTGTTTTGTACATCAGTATTCTAGTTAGATATTTATCTATGTATATTTGAGATACGCTATGATTAATTTAACTATTCATTTATAAATATCAAAGGAATATTAGTTTTAAGGATAAGTAGAACTCAAATAATTTTAAAATATAATTTATGTTAGATAAATTATAATTAATTTCAATTTTGAAATTTTAATTAACAAATGATCTTACTAGGGAATGCCTAAATAAGATTTAGGTATAAATAATCATATTAAAATAAGAACTTATGATAGTTAATTATTTATTAAAAAAACCTATAAGGGTTGTTAAATGAACTGATCAATATTTTAAGGCAAGGAATATTTATAGTGACTATCTCTTTATAAATAAGTGGATTTGTTAATCTTAAATTAAAACAATTGGTGTTAATGAATTCGAATGCCTTCCCATTTGGGGTAATAAAAAATATAGTTTATTAAAGTAATTTTTCCTTAATGTCAAAAACAATCTAATAGTTAGAGAAATGTCATTATTATGTTGTAAATACACTAAGTCTACCCATTACATTAGCTTAATGAGCATTTGTTTTAAAAAGAAGGGGTAAAAACTCAACTTAAGGCTTGGCATTTACTTGAATAAAAAACATAAAGTTTGAATTACCTTAATGTTGGTTTTTTCTTAAAAAATAGTTATCAAATAAATTTAAGTGTTGCTCATTATTAATATAAGGAAGGAATTAATTATTATGGATATAAATTTATTTTAATGTCCAATCATTAGGAATAACCAAGGATGAAATTAGATCTGAGTTAGATACTTACAACCTAATCAACTTCATCATGAAAGAGTAGAATGTTAATCAAAGTTGAAAATGTTTATAATTAGATGCATTATCTTTAAGAAATGGATACTCAAAAAAATATGGTTATTTTTCATTACCATGATGAATCTTGGAAATTTTATTTAAGGGATTTTTTATTTGGATTTTAGTCAAATATAATTTTTGTGACTGCACCTAAGGACTTAAACCATAAATGTAAATCTATTGCATACTTTGAATTATAAGGTAAAATAAAAATCGTAATGTTGTTTTGATCTCACGCCACCCTTTATTTAGGTATACATAATGACTTGGTTACCTACCTTCATAATAGAATGCATGACATTGGCTTTAACCTTATTATTACCTGACATTGAAAAAAAGGATCAATTTTGCAATAAAAACCTTCCCTCTGATGAAAATGTAAGGAATTTGTATCTTGTATGCACTTATCTAGATGGACTTATTATTGGCCAATATTTTTGGATTACTCGTACACCGTTGTACTTGGTTATTAGTGTCTCAACTATTTTTTTATCTTGTCTTCACATTCATTCACACTGCTAGAATATTTTATTAACTTATTAATTTTTGAATTTGGTTGCTAACCTAAACATAATTTTCAACTGTAATTTTCATTAACACTTGGACACGTGGGCCTTTGTTTATTCTGTTAACACTTAATTCTTTTAGTGATACCTTGGGCTAGTTACCTACATATATTTTTTTCATAAGTTGACCACAATATTGAATGTACAACATGTATATCAAAATTACAAAGTATATTTGATGGACACATGTGAGACTTCCACTATTTTGTCTTTTTAATAATCTTTTTTATATGTATTTGAACTTTTTATGCATAGTGACATATGTTAGAGTATGAATAGTCACTCCTTTTGATCATAAAGAAAGGTTGGAATATGAATAGACAATGCTTTATAAAACTCTATATATAACACTTAATTGAATTAAGATATGGTTTCTATGCGATAGAGATTAATGCATATTATTTTTAAATGGTTTTCTTATGTATCTTTTATAATTAATTTTTATGTAGCGAGTACATTATCTACTTTAATTTTTTTATCATATAAGTTTATACTTATTATTCAAATTATATTAACCCTATATTTATTTGTGTATTTATCTATTTTATCTATTAAAATATATTCAGTCTAACTTGCTATCAAATGTTTACCTTTTTTACATCATGTGAAAATTATTCCCATACTATCATGTTCTAAAGATATTTATGGGAACCTTTACTAAAAATGGTGAGGTGAGAATGGAAATTTTATTCAAAAATGTTAAAATGGTTTCCAGGGCGAAGAAATATAGATAGATGGCTTGATGAAAAAATTCAAAAATTTTGTAAAAGAGGAAGCCAAGAGGAATATGGAAGACTTGTAAGGAAATTATTCAATAGTGTATCTATGAAATATTTTGGTGAAAATTCCCGAAGATATTAGCTACATGACTATCTAGATTGGAGTATTATTATTTTTAGCCAAGAAGGATGGAATTCATAACTTTGTTGGAAGAGAAATTAGAAAGCCTACAAAACCTATATATTGATTAGACCCATGAATTATACTACTAGATCAAGACTACCATTAATCGATACATTATGGAGTTTGTTATATAAGGCTATTTGGATTTAGAAGATACACTTGAACTACTTATCATAGGAATCCATAGATTTTTTTTTCAATGGTTACCTACATTGATTAATATGTTGGTTGTGGAAAACACCATAGTTCTTGCTCCTTCCAACATGGATTAGTCACTTTGGCAATTATGAATATGTGTATGATGTAAGATTAAATAATGTAGACTTGAGTAGATAAACCTAAACCTAAACCTATAATATGAATGATGAAAAGATTCAGAGTGAAAAAAAGATTATATAATTGGAAACAGAACTATGACAACAAAGAAGATGGAATAAATCAAATAAACTAGACTTAAGTCTAAGTAGTAATAAGGTATATGATGTTAAATAAAGGGGAGCTTAGGGATAGGCTTCACAAGATTATAGAAGCATATAAGGTATCAAGTGTTCAAATCAAGAAAGAAAAGGGCCCAAGGAGGAAGAAGAAAGAGTCCAAAGTAATGAATATATGGAGAAGAGTGAAAAGGAAGAGGAAAGTGGGATAAAATTAGATAAGTTTGAAGAGAGGAGAAGATCACATTGAAGAGGAAAGTTGTTTAAAGTAGTGAAAGTATATTCCTGATAAGAGATTATTTAAAAGTATAGAAGTAGCACAAGATAAAGATCACATTCATAAGAAGTCAAGGGCTTAGATATTTTATTTCATGATTATGCATCCCCCCATCCCAATTTATCTTAGGTAAAAACACCGAGCACAAAAGAAGGGGCATATAGAAACTAGTTTGATTCATTTACATAGAAATTTGGTAAACTTAGTGTATATACTAATAATTCCATATATAAGAAGAGGTTATAAAATGTTGTATTTGATTTAGATACATCCCAAAACTAGTGTGAAAAATCATGTACTTACAATGAGTAGTGCACAACACCCTATAGTCACAGTTGATAGTATGCAAGATCAAGTAGTAGTAACTGAAATCACCTAAAGTATGGAACTTAATCTTGGCATGTTTATTTAATTAACATAATATTATGGGTCTTCATACCCTCCATATTATTTGTTAACCTAAAACATAAAATGGTAGGTTAAGGTAATACTTTGTGATGATGTAAAGAAATGCGAGATCATGGAAGCTTTTACATGCTAATATTTGGAATTCATTTGTGAAAGAGATGCTAATTCCCTAGATCTTTATTAAGTTAAAGCACAACTAGTTATAAAATTTAAAATGAAAAAGTTTGTGAGTCAAGCTATTTAAGACTTGAATTAAATTCAAAAATTTTGTGGAAACTTTGTTGGTACTATGATCAAAGATTCTCAAATGTGATGAAAAATATTGATTTTATAATGGAGGATAAGGTTAATGTTTCATGGTTTCTAGGCTACAATCTAGATTTAGATTTTACATATTATAGTCCCAATTATTGACTAAGGTTGGTGTTCGAGTAGATGCCCTATGAGTATAAAAAATTGAGTAATATTCAGATGCTCCCATAATTAGCTTCAAAGTGGAGGTAAAATAGATTCTATCCTCAAAAATTATAGATGAGATGCATGAAAGTGATAGACCTAAACTGGGCTTACAGTGTATAGAATGTGTTTGAGAAGGGAATCAGATAAATCATTGTCTTAAACTCAAGACATAATTCTAAGAAATCTATAGAGTATTAGGTAACGCAACCTCAAAATGTCATTCTATTATAATGGTATATTCAAAAATATTAAAGTTTGTACTATATTTTTTATAAATCAACCAATCATGATGAAAATAATTATCAATATTTATAGTACTTAAATGAAGATATCACCAAAAATATGATCACAATTGTATCATAATGGTTAGCTATTATGAAGCAATACATTCCAAGCATATAAGTAGAAATGACTATTTCGACACAAGGTATTCCCAAATGGATGCCTTCATTACCTCTATATAAATATCAACCCTAGGGTCTAGATGGATGGATACCATCATTATTGTAATATCAGTACCAAATTCCATGTAAAAATTTCATTCCTCGATAACAAAAATCAAATTTGGCTCCAACATTACATTAATAATAGTATGGTAGATACAATGTGAAACAAATGTAACAAGGAGGATTCTTAGGTAATAGTCACATAACTAGGAATTTAAATAGAATAAAAGATGATATAGAGGAGGATATAAATAAGGATACTAAGATGGATATTAACGTGGTTGAAAAAATGATAATCAATAATCTTGATAGCCCATCCAATGTTAGTTTTGTGGGGAGTATATCATTTTATGTGAAATTATCCAATTAATCCTTAAAGAGAGACATATCTCTTTAATTGAAGAGTTGAATGACAACATCAAACTAAATATTTTGTATTATTGGATAAGCAATGGAAAGAAAATATATTGTGTAATGTAAATCTGGTTAATGTTTAACGTAAATATAATGCATTTATGTAAGAAGCTACTAGATAGTAATGTGCATAGAAAGGATTACCTCTATTAAAAATGTTTCAAGATCATGAAAATAGTAATGTGAAATGGGATAAATGTATTTATCCTAAAATAGAAAATATTTTGACATATTAAGGTCATGTAGTTTCTTTAGGACATAAAATAATACATTACATTAGAAATAAACACTACAACCATTGATGCATAAATGCATATGCAACTTATGTAGATTATGAGGTAAGAAGGTGTTGTGACTATATTCATAGATTTATTAAAACCACTGAGTACTCTAAATAATGAATATATCTCCGAAAATATTAGAAATCTATTTCATAAATTTATAGAGTTCATAGAGCAAGGATAAAAACATACCAACAAGATGGTATGGTATATCAAAACTAAGAAATTATGGTGTTTTGCTTTACTAATGGGAATTGAGATCATAGAATATGAAATTCCTAATGAATTATTTTATTTTGGCATATATATATGTGTGTGTGTGTGTGTGTGTGTGTGTGTGTGTGTGTGTGTGTGTGTGTGTGTGTGTGTGTGTGTGTCAGAGGTTATTGGTAGACCACATTTGATTTATAGTCTTGTCACTCTTATTATTGTATACTATGGGCGGCTAGAACCAATTGGTCACCTCGAAGATGTAGAGATTATAGTTGATAACCTAAGTTTGTGAGTTGATTTTAAGGTCATTAACATGAAAAAAGATGAGACCGATTATCCTATCTTGATTGGTAATAAATGGACCTATGGTGGCCAAATGACTATCAACACAATGTCCAATCAATTAGAGGCTTATCAAAGAAAGAAGATAGTTGTTATACCATTGAATAAATCAAATAAAAATCCGTATATGATTCTGTTTATGTGTGTATATATATACGGATTTTATATATGTATATATATATGTTTATATATATATATATATGTATATATATATGTATATATATATATATATATATATATATATATATATATATGTATATATATATATATATGTATATATATATATATATATATATGATATATATGTATATATATATATATATATGTATAGATATATATATACATATACAAATATATACATATACATTTATATATATACACACACACATATATATATATACATATATATATATATATACATATATATATATATATATATATATATATATACATATATATATATATATATACATATATATATATATATACATATATATACACAGATATATATATATATATATATATATATATACACAGATATATATATATATATATATATATATATATATATATATATATATATTCAATACAATAGATTATGGGATCATATTTACCCTTTCACACAACATGCACAATCATAGTTACCTTATTGGAGACATGTCACAGTGATATAGTGAGTCTCTCATGAGACTCATCAGTGAGTATGGTTTCTATTTTCTTGTGCATATCTTATTTCACCCTTACTCCTTGTATGTAGTTCATTTTCATGTTTCTTGTGCATATCTTATTTCTAAAAAGTAAAAAAACAATATAACATGTCAAAAACGTTTTTAAAAAGAAGACATTCAAATGATTACTTAGAAAACACAAAATTTACAAATTATATGCATTGATATGTTTAGACTTATTATATCTACCATACATTACATCTTATATCTATCTCAATATAGTCAATTTTATCATTCTACATGCTTTAATTTTTCTTGTTGAGTACTTGCAAACTATATATAGGACTAAGGTCCACTACACTGATCCAAACTTGATATCATCTACCGAATGGGAACATAGCTATAATCTACCCCCTAGGGGAATATACACTAATTCATGGTTTTTCACTTGACACATTCACCCACTTATGGGAATATTATTCACAATTTCAATCACCAAGTTATATCCTTCCATACTCTAAATTCTAGCTTTAGCATTGTTATATCTTGATATTGATCAATGCCATTGTTACTCAATTCATTTCTGGCTCTTACTACTTTAGACTCAACATATGTAGATCATATCTCTTACACAAATTTTTACTACATACTCATGCATAATTTAATTTATGTGTTTTATAGTTTAAATTCTATTGTATTTCTATGATTCTTCTATTAAAGGGCATTTGAATATACCATAGATTTTTGGCTCTATTGCACTTCTATTCATAATATGTATGACTTGGAATTTTCCCATGCCCCTTGTGTGTGATTACTTGATTATGTATAAATACATTTTAACATGTCCTCTTATGTGTCTCTAATCCAAATTACTTGTTTCTTGTGTATGTGGACACTTAAGCATGTCCTTGTATGTCTTGTTTTCTCATATTTAGTGACAAGTGCCCATATCCCTTATATTTTGATCCCTTGGCCTACTTTGTGTGCCTTGTGTGTTTTATATGTATGTATTTTTGTATGCATCACGGCCATGAAACTTGTATTTAATTCTCATAGACACCATTTTTTTATGTCATGAGGGACCTCATGCATGTACCATTTCTACTTGGGTATCATGATGGACATCATGCCCCATCCTACTAGCTAGCTACTCAGTCCTACTCAAAAAATTTATTACATATATTAATTACATCTATATTGACCCCTGTGTGCAATTATAGACATTACTTACTTATTCTTAGATCATCTTACATTTTGATGTTATGTATGCACATTATATTGGATTATCACATAGTTATCATATATGTTGTAGGTAACAAATATTGATCCACCAACACGAGAGGGTTAGATACACTATCAATCTAATTCAAGTTATTCACAGGTCATGATCCACTAAGAAAAATTGGGCAATGATGGATTTAAAACCAGATTCAGTTCTTGAACCACCCATAAATGAGGATTGAGAAATTTATTAGCTTGGTCCAAGATATTAATTGATTGATCACTATATACACATACATAGGTTGTCACCAATTTTATGTATTGGTTAACATAATCAATGAGGTGTATTCATGAATTTCCTCTTTCCCATCTCTTTATTTATTTTTAGTTAGTTACTTCTTTACTCAACAATGTTATATATATATATATATATATATATATATATATATATATATATATATATATATATATATATATCTTAAGTAAGCATTGATTTATGCACATTTCATTTGTAATACATGATTTGGATCATTATTCACATACATAGACTTAGATTCATAGGATTTACTTCCTATATAGGTCTAGCCATGCTTCTTTTTCCTTTATACTAGTCATTTCATTTTGGTTGCATTTCTAGCATAGAGGAGAGGCAAATTTAGTCACCTAAAAGTGGTATTTGAATGATAAGAGTGATAATATAGAATACATATCCCTATCTTATCACTCTACATATCCTAGATCTATCATACTATCTAGCCTTATTACGGACCACATGCATGCCTAATAAACTCAAACATGGTCACAAACCCTTATTTCCTAATTTTGTCTCTTTGCACCTACTGTTCCTCCATTTGAACATTAACGCCATATTAAGGACACTAGAGCCACATGGTACTAGTGTCCCTAGAAAGGTGCATATGTCCTTTACCATAATTGTTTTTTAAAATATATTTTCATAATTAAAACCCTCTTAAGCTCAGCCTAGACATCATTTATTATTCAAATAAGAAAAATAACACTATAAATACATGAATTTTATCCTTATATCCACTATATGGAAATTAGATTCAAAATACTTATTCAAACATGAAACAAGTTGAGTAAAATCAAGGTTATCAACCCCTATTTTTCCCTACTTATGCATACTACCATCTACAACATCCCTAATCTCAAATTTTCTACATTTCCAATCTCAAGTGCACTCAAGGCGCTCTAGGCCACTATCATACTAGTATCATTTGTGCATGCTCTAGAACTTAGGTGGGGAGAACTACATCCAACTTGATTCCTCCTTAGATTATGGTTATGTAGACAACTCTCTTCATAGTGGGGTGTTAAGGATGTCTAGCCTATCCTAGTAATGAACACACTTTTTAACTCATACCTTACTTATAAAATGGATTAGGTTTTGTATCATAAATCAATCATAATAAGTATAATATAGAGTTTTAGGTAAGATAAGTTGGCTAAAATTCTTATGGATTCATTCTAATCTAATGTAATTATCAATAATTCTCATACCTCCTTTATCATGATGGTGACATTAGATGTCTCGAGAAACTCAATTTAATTCACTCATTTAAGGCAAAACAAAAATTTGTGTGATAAATGGGTTGTTAGATAAATTGAAGGAAATGAATCCTCGAATATATTGGTAAGACACTTTCAACCTCTACATCCCCTTATGGCAAGTTACCTAGTTCAAAAAATTAGCTTCCATAACCTTTTCATTAGGTTAGCTCCTATGATAATTAAAGGATAATTTATTTTGAATGCATATGGAAGGATTTCAATGTTGTTAATATCCATTTGAGATGGACTAGTGATGAATTTCACACTATTTTATCTTTAGTGATCATAATATACATTAGTCTCCTATTATGACCAATATTAATGTTCTATTTGTGGAGTTTCCTAGGGTAAAATTATTAAGGATGTTTAGGAAATGAATTCACACAACTCTAAATTAAGTCTCCTCCAGGGATTAGACTCATTAGTTATATTTAAAAAAAATTCATTTGAGTAATGCAGACTTACCATCTATTCTTTGCATTCAATAGGTAATGCTAGATGTAATGTTGCACAAGTTATACTTGTAACTGCAATGCTCATTATAGAAGTTTTGGAGATAGAATAATGACACTTACTTGAAAAATGAATCCATGGGACACCTTTATCAAGCTATGAGTGCCTTCTCTTCTAATCTCAATAAGCTCAATATGTAAAGGGGTTGTAATTCTTCCCACAGGATGTGGCTTGCTAGGCTTGACTAAATTTTGATGGTTCATCAACTACCCAAGTTGGATGAATTCCTCTAGTGCTTGGTCTACCAAAGTCTTCCACATAGGAAGAATATCTCCCATATTTCAATTTCTCAACCCATGTGCCCTATCGACAAGCATCCAATGTCCTTCAAACATCTCTTTTGGTCTTACTCTAGAGCTTAATCTACCTTGGAATGGATTCATAGAGTCTTTCAAAATTTTCACCTTGAGCCTTTCTCTTGGATTTTTTCCATTCTTGGGAATTTTATTAGTTGGCCTGATGTTATTGAATTTTTAGGGAATTTTTTTAGAGATGTGATTCTTTTCCAATTTTGGAATACAAGAAACAATTCTTTATTTAACAATGTTGATTTATTTTGACTCTTTTCTATTAATGAAAAATGTTACTATTATATCTTCAGCTTGTATGTAGATTCAATTCCAAACTAAGGAGGTTGCCATGGAGGCTTACCATCTATAGGAGTTACTAGATCATTAGGGGAGTGCTCCTTACATAAGATTTGCATCCCCCCTAATGGATAATGGCAAAGTCCATCTTTACCACCTCTAAGGAGGAATAGAATCCATTCTTATAGTAATAATTACTTCTCCCCTCACTAAAAACATAGAGATATAGGTCACTGTCACTGCTTTAAAATATGATACAACTCCCTCCCAAATAGGTTATCCTATTAGCACTACTACTCAAACTCAATGCATTGATGGATGGATGATAAATATGAATTTGGACCCATTGAATTATTGGGTGGTGCGAGATCCTCCTCTAGTAGATTTGTCTTCTTGGACTACTCTGACACCTAAAGACGATCCTCCACTTTCTCCCTTAATTTTTATAAATTGTACTTAATTTTATCTTGCTTTACTATTGTACATGATTTTGAGCTTTGTTTATTTATGTAATATGGTTTTGAGCACCATTTGCTAATGTAATTTAGTTTTGAGCATTTTGCCTAGTTCATTGTTTCTATTTTTTTGTGTCATATTTTGAACCAATGTTTTTTTTCTCTGACATAGAGTCTGAGCCATGAATTTGATCCAGCTACATTGCTATGTAACCCAAGTTCTTACTTTTATTATTTGTATAACAAAATTATTCTAAAATGTTCAAATAATAAAAACTTTATAGTAAACTTGTAAAAGTACATATATTATATTTTAAAATTAACATTTATAAAATATAAATTTCATATTTATTTAAAAATTGGAAATTATTATTATTTACCTAATTATTAAATAAAAATCTATTAATTGTTTTTATAATTTTTTAAACTATGAACATTTATAACATGTTAGAATTGTCGACTTAAATATATAAAATAGAGTAGAGAGTCAATTTTCCAACCTGACTGCAATCCATTCAAATGTGGAGCCACACAAACAATTTCTAAACCTGATAGCAATCCATTAAAATTTGAAGCGGGCTCTAAGCTAAGTTTTATATTATAGTATTACTGGTGTTTGCTTAACAACACTGGCATGGGGTATTTTACATGAAAGTTTTCAATGGCATAAAACTATGTTCATTCTATTATTAAGAGTCTCTATTCTAATTAAATAATTTAATCATGCACATTTAGGTTTTAACATTAAATGAACATCAATTATGACAAAAACTAGCCTGAGACGACTGTGGAATGATGACAAACAACAATAGCAGGTATATTCTCATATAAGAAATGGAAACACAAAATTCCTCCTTGGTAATTATCATTTTTTTGGGGTATCGCTATAGATTGGGCTACCTCTAGTTAATGAATTTAAATTTTTATTTCTATGTTTTTCCTTGAGAAATGTTCCATATGCATTGTACGCCTAGAATATTTAATACCTTCACAGTTTTAGTTTTAATTATTAAGATTTAGTTTTAATTATTAGGATACACCCTGGTTTACTATTTCACAGTCAATGACAATCCCATCCCACATGCATACCATGGCATAAAACCCATGGAGTAAGCATTGGCTCTAAGGAATGAAGGGGATTAAGAACTGCATCTAGGGAAATTTTAATTAATGGAAATAATAGGTAGGGTTTGAGTATTTTATCAGTGTTTATTTAGGTTTAATATTTTGTAGGTTTTAGGGATTGGTTGTTTTTTCATTTACATAGTCGGTAGGGTAGAGGGTGTTCATCCTGTAAGCTGAATAAACTCAAAGTCATTGGGTCATATCTTATTTTCTTAAGAGAAAATGAAGATAAAACATGAAATACAAAATAAAATCTGTTGAGATCTTTTTCATCACGATATATAATTGTTGAGTAGAACAATGGTTTCATTTGCGCTTCTGAAATTGGGGTTGAAAAAAGAAGTTTGAAGTTGAACCATGCAACAAAGAATTGTGTTGATGACTCTTAAAGAAGACATCTCCATGTTGGGTCATCTCTTTGATGAATAGGGTTATTAAACTTTGATCCTCAAAATGATTAAGATGTTGTATGGAGTGTTGATTTCCTCTAAAGTGAAAATAAAACTTGTCATTGATTGGACACTTGAATATAAAACATTCGTCCGACTCTAATTTATTATTACGTATGTGTTGATGCAGCACAAAAATCTATTTTCATTATATACAAATCTGATGAGAGCATGCCTACAATTGACCCCAAAAAATATCAAACCAAAAGGAATCAGAATTTACTTAGATGTAATAATGCATCCATCTTCTATTTGAAAATAGCTCTCAATATAATAATGCATTTTTGTTGTCAATGGTTCTAATAATTTAATTCAAGTTTAACTTATGTAAGATTTATGAATCTTGTCTGTGATGCCTCTACAAATATATTTTTGAAACATAATGACAGAATTGATAGAAAATGTGTTAGAAAGTAGAAGCAATGTACATTAAACATACCAATGTACATTAAACATATCAATACTAATTTATTGAAGAGTATTGAGATTATTCAATATTGATACTAATTTCTTTACATTAAACATACCAAGTATTTTTCATGTCTTATTCACACCACTTTATGTATATTTGAAGTGTTTTTAAATGAAATTTATTATATCTACCATACACATATTAATTTGATAAACAACACAATAGTTATCAAATTCAATTAATAAAAACAATTGTGAATGAAATTAATCATAAGAACTCTATCAACACGATTTGAATTTGTAGTGACAGTTTTACGGAGGTCTCTTAATTTTTAGTTTTCAGAGGGCATACATGGAAAAGGTGAAATGGCGGCGTGTGCATTTGGTAAATGGGATAGGTAGGCTGCCTTTTTTCGACTAAACAAACGTCTTGCCAATTGAAGATCAGACGTCGCTGAAATTAGATCAACTGAGGCTTCATAAATTGCACGGACAACGATTTATAACGAGTTATTCTCTACACGTCTATACCGTTGAAATAAATACTGACTCACTGACCTTAAATTAAGCACATATATTGAGTAAACAAGTAAAGTTTATTTTATCGTTTGTAACCAACAGATCTGTAGTCTACGTTAGAAAAACGTGTAATCTACGTTGAAAATAACTTCCACGAGTCGGGAGAATATAACAAATTCAAGTCTCACTTTTTCTTGACTCAATATATAGCTGTAATTGTTATCACAGGTCACCCAAAAGACTACGGGCATTGAAACGAGACCTTGCGGTATCTCCGGGTGGTAACGGTTGCCCTGAATTTGATGTACGAGCTGGTCTTTGAATACTCAAAAGATTCAATTTAAAGTAGCATACCATTACCGATCGTATGCTGATAAGTACAGGCCGCTTTCATCCCTCATACAGGCTGTGTGGAATGAACAGAAGGGACGTGCTATCATAAATAGGTATTGTTGACCTAATTGGGTACTGCTACATGACATAAGAGGCGCAGGAATTTTATGTATATAGTTTTCTAGGAAACCTTGAGACACTTTAATTTCACTTCCTGTCTAACCATACACGGAACTGCAAAATAAAACTCTTTCTGCACACCCTCCTCTCACCCCTTTTATGCATCCATTTGTTTTGTTTTGCCTGCAGGTTAGAAGAACTGATACTCATAATTGATTTTGCAATTTATCTATGTAAACTTTACAACGCCACTACCTGAAGAAGATCGGTGCGGCGAATTTTAGATACTTGGACAAAATCAATGAAGATGTATCTGATAAAATGGAAATAAAAAAGATTAATTCTGATCCTGCAGAAGAAAAATGCACAGATCACAAAATGTGCCCAACGGGCCACAGGAGACAAGCTGACGATGAAAAGCTTATACAACTTGTGCAACAGTATGGCCTCCAAAACTGGAATTTTATTGCTTTTAAACTCCATGGAAGATCAGGTAGTCTACTTATTTCATGTAATTTGTTTGGCTATACTTAATGTTGACAGGTCTTGTATGTTCAGTAACGGCTTCCCAGGTACAACTTTTGGTCAATGTATTAATGGGTTTTACTTGACCTGTTAGACAAGCATAAGATTTCAGACACAACTGCAATCAACCATAGTAAGCATGTTTAAAATTCACGGAGTATAATTTTAACCTACACCCATGTTTTAAATTTCTAACCGAGCAAGTATGATTGCTGAGATCGTATATATAGTTTTCTTCATCAATAGAAACGTTAGGAAAATCTATATTTATTGTACATATAGTTTTGTACATCCACAGATCCATCAGGTTTAATGAGGGAGTAACTTTTCATCAATAAGAATTTGAAGTTTTTAAAAACAAAAAAGTTCTTCCTATTTTGTAAAGGCAAACATTCAATAACAAATAAATACAATTGATATTGAAATATCATATACAGCCCCCAAAAAATCCCGACCAGCACAATATTTGAATTAATTCTTTCATTTAATTAGATTGTTTCAGTACAATAAATTTTTAGAATAGTTGATATCTCGCAACATCATCGTAAAACTTGCTCGTAGAGAATAGACTATTCTGTATCTATTATATTTAAAAAAAAAGAAATAAACCAATTAGCTTTAGAACAAACTAATTTAGTCTATTAAATTATATGGATTTATTAATTTTTTTTTTAAAGATTAAGCATCCTTAATCTAATATATAGTCATTGCAGGTTTTAATTCTTTCCTAAAATTAAATTAAAAAAAAAGTTTTACTTAGCAACACTTATCCAACATTCTTTTCTTTGATGTTGAGTGGACTAATAATTCAATCTGAGAGTTTCAGAAGTTGTACTTTTATAACAGATTTAGTGAAGATTATCTGTAAGTTGTTTTGTATGTTTATATATTTCAATTCCACCTTTTTCTTCTCAACCAAATCTCAAATGAACTGGTAATTCAAATCAAAATGTTTTGACCTATTGTGATGGATTGGATTCTTGGCCAATTTGATAGAGCTTACATTACAACAAAAAAAAAATCATAGGTTGATTTTTTTCTTTCCCAATTTCTTATAGAACTTTTCATATCCATAATGTTTGTGTCACTGTTGAAGTGACCGAAATATATTATGCTTATATTGATGAAGTGAAAATTTTAATTTTATTCTTTGAGCTTCATGTAACAAATTCCTAACAAAAACAAAAATGTTTATTGGATACTGAGTTCTGATCATCTAATCTACCTTCCTAATCAGAATCACTAAAACCAAGAAATAAGAAAAATGAATACGAAAAATAATAGTACCTTTCACATACACAAATATCCTCTCTGATGGCTTCATATGAATCTTGGATGGATCAAACATATACCTTGAAAAAATAAGAACTGAAAATGCTTCAAACAATACTTTTTAAAAATATCTCATCAATCGTTTTAACACCAACTTCTCTACATAACATAACTCTATGTGCAGTTCGAGTGGAGACTAGTTTACAATCAATCATACTAAATGTTTTCAGCATATCATTTTCATGTTTTGTTTGACAAATGAATATTTCATCCTTACTTTGATAAACATCCATCTCTTGGAAGTATTGCATGATACCTAAATATTTATTTTCAAATTCATTTATCACAATAAAATTGAATGTATTATCATCATATAACTATTTTACATATATAAAACATCATCAAACTACAAACCTACAATTGGGATATCATTACCTTCTTGCTTTTAGTAAAGTGTAGTCTCACTCTTTCTTGTCTTGATGTTTTTCTACTAAAAATATCCATCAATTCAAAGATACCATGATCTTCAAGTTTGTTTGAGCCCATTCAAAGCCTTCTTTGACTTGAAGACTTGTTCTTCTTTATAATGACCTACAAAACGTTGTGGCTATTGTAGATAGACTTTATCTTGTAAGTATCCATTAAAAAAGACACTTTTCACATCCATGTAATATATGCTCAATTTATTTTGAGCTAATAGTGAAATCACCATTCTAATGGTCTCTTGTATTTTCATCAGTTTAAACTTTTATTCATAATATATAACATATCTTTGATAGAAGCTTTTTGAAATTAGACTAACCTTATGTCTTTCAAGACTACCATCATAATATTATTTAATATTGTAGACCTATTATATACTAATATAATTATTACCATATAGAAGTTCTATAATCTTGCAAGTCTCATTCTGGTGAATGACATCCATTTATTCTTACACTGTTTGCACCCAAACATCATTAGTACATGCATATTTAAAACATGATGGTTCAAAATTAGCTTTTGTAAATAAATAGTAATTTATCATCTAAACTCGTAGAACTTCTTCATATTCTTGAATTATTCTAATCCTTATACAAATTTCAATTAGGCTTGTTACCTTCCTTGAAAAACTTGGATATAATATTTAATTTGTAGTTGGAATACAACAATTGTATGATAGAATTATTTATGTACTTGTAACACTTAGATCTTAAATACTAGTGTGATGCTCACCAACAATACCATCATTAAAAAAAGATTTAGATTTTTCAATATGACATTTTTTTTTTCATGACCATAAACTCCTTGTTCATAAGAATTAACATCTCTTGACACAAAAATGTTGTTAGTGATAGGATTAGAAAACATATAAGCTTTGCTTTGTTAACTATACCTAGCAAACAAAAAAAAACTAATTGTTTTCATATAAATTATTTATTTTGTGTTCAACTACATAAACATAGGCTAAACAACCAAAATGTTTGAAATATATAACATTAGTATTGTTAAATTCATATCATGCTTGGCATGGAGTCATTTTATCAAGTGTACTAGTTCAACTTTGATTGCGAATATATACTATTGTAGTGATTGCATGAGCCTAAATAAAGTTTCTTAATCCTTTTTATTAGCATGCTCCTTACCATTTTAATAATTATACTATTATTCTTTTTAGATACACCATTTTGTTGTGGAGTGTAAAATATTTTAACCCACCTTTTGATGCCAATCAAATCATACTATTTTTTAAAATATTTTTAACAAAATTCACTTTGATGGTTAGTCCTTACACATTTTATGTTGTAACCACTTTAATTCTATAAAATGTCTTTCAACCTCTTAAATGTATCTAATGTTTTACTTTTTCTTCAAAAAATAAATCTAAATTTTTTGTCAATAATCATTAATAAATGTAATAAAATATGATTACTTAACCAAAAAAATTATTTTCATGGGATTAAAAATGTTATAAACTTGTTGGATAGGGTCCATAATGGTATCAACTCCCATAAGACAAACAAAAAAAATATATACATAATAAATCTATGAAAAATTTAAATTAAAGTACCCCATATTCATTTTGGTAACATAAAAACCTATTTTTATTAATTGCACTAGTGTAATTCTACCAGTATAACAATAAATCTCATCTGATGTATATGTAGCCCACTAATGTTCTATGTTATTATATAGATAAGAAAGAAAGATATGATTAGGATTTTGGATAGTTAAAAAATGAATATGAAAAAACTATTATAGAATTTATTTAAGTATTTACTTAATTAATAATATTATCTAATAATATATAGTGGGTAAGTATTTACCAATTAGTGGCTACCCATGAATTACAAATAATACAAGTGCATCTTAAAACTATACAATAGTGTGTGTAATTAAATAAACTAACATACATCCTTAAGATGTACTTTGATGAATCAAAGGATGGAAGAATAAATTAACCATGCCAAATTGATGACACCTTCCTTTAATCCAAAAAAAAATCTCAAATTAAACAAATCAAGCCTCAAGCAATTATTTTGTGAAGATGTCTAAAACTTAATAATCTATTTGAAAAAAATTAATGTCAATGACCTCTTTCTATATCAATTTCAAAATATAATGTGACTGGATATTAATTTGCTTTGTGTATTGGTGCTCTAATAGGTTGTGATAAATGTTGAAATCACTCTCATTATCACATAAAGTACAGTGGATTGGATCTATGGAAATCCAAATTTGGTAAAGGATCATATAATATAAATCTACTCATAGGAATCAATAATAGCTCTACTAAACACAACTTATGTACTATATGAAGTAATAGTAGTCTTATTTTTTGCAATACCAAGTAACAATACCTATCATAAGATGTTAAAATTATCATGCTATTGAATTACAATTATATATATATCTCCTATGCAATTTTTATCTATAATATTTTATTCCCACTAAAAATTAAACTAGAAATTGATGATTTTATTGCTCTTTAGTACTCAATCTCATGATATTAGAACCAAAAATATACCTAACAATGATTTTTTAAGCTTATCAATGGCTTTCATGGGGATCCTGATAGTAACATGATACCAAGTTCATAATAAGTGAAAGATCAAGATGATTATGAGTAAAGTATATAAGACTTCTAAATAATTACCTATATAGTGTACAACAAACCCAATGAGAATAACACTTAACATAAATAATGATTGTACATTGATGAGGAGTAGGTGTGGACTTGTAGTCTTTCATGTTGAAATTTTTAAGTATGCTTTGAGCATAGTTGAATTTATTAACAAAGATTTATTTCTTAAACCATGAAATTTCTTGGCCAAGGAAGAAATGAAACAAGCCTAAGTCATTAGTCTCAAAATTATTCAATATCTAAGATTTCAAACTATGAATCTTCTTGGTTGAACTCTTTGTGATTATTACGTCATCAACATATATTATCATAATCAGTAATTTTATGTCTACTTTATTGGTATAGACTATTTTTTCTAAGGGAGTCCATGTAAATCCAAAAATGATTAAGAGTATGTTGATATTTTCATACCAAGATTGAGACTCATGTTTCAACTCATACAAGGATTTTTTCATTCTACATATAAATCTAGAGTTTTAACAGATTATGAACCTAAGAGGTTGGGACATATAGATTTCCTCTTTCAATTTTCCATGCATGATGATCTATACCATGGGGCCCACAACCAAGCATACAAGGAATAACCAAGTTAGGGTTGTGTAAGATGAATGAACAAAGTTAAATTAGAAATAAATAAGTAGACACATTTAATAGAATATAATTCTTAATTACAAGAAATGAAATTTTTATTCATTAGAAGAGAATAGGGAAAACTATTATAATGTGTGACGGTGCATGTTTTACAAAGTATACATGTGGATCATGCTATCTATGTTATGACTATGTTGAGCATCGACAACATTGGCTAGATGTGTATGTTACATATTTATACAAGTTGAATACAAGAATAGTTACAACCACTTTCATTCACCAAGAATATGATTGTGTAGACATCCAATTCTTAAAACCATTTATGTTAAAATTGTCAATCTTACTTGAACTGTACTCAAATGCCCAATTTAGGCCAAAATCACTTTTATATACTAAATGATTTGAGCTTGTTATATACAACTATTGATTTAGGCTAATGTATCCCTAAATAGGGTAATGCATTTTATGTGATTCCTAAATTTTCTTAAAACATTTTGAGTCAAAATGATGATTTCACATTTTGGTGCTTTGAATCACTCTTTTCTTCTTATTCATAAGCATACATCACATGCCTATCATTTTGTGTCAGCAATATGCTAAATGGGATAATAGTCTGTATGCATCTAACATCATCTTTAAATTCTTCTCTAGTCATAATGACCTAGTAATATGACTTTCTGATCATTTTGATTAATTATTCACCCTTTTACAAAGAATTGCACTAAAATTGATTAATCTTGCTTGGGTAAGTTAACTCAAATTAAGAGGTTAAGTAATAATTATGTGGAGAAAACTGAATATTTATATATTGGAAAATGATTCTAAATATGTATATCACCTAATGATAGGATCAATGGGGTAGAATCTATAAGCCATAAAAACACTAAATATCAAGATTATGGGCACCCATTCCTCATTAATGCCCTTTCCTACCAAATCATTATAAATATATTTATGGATTTATTATATAATATTAGATTAATTCATGGCCACACATCTCAATCTTGAGATGAACACTCATGGTTGATCCTAACCCATTTGAAAAATATATGAGTACAAGGGCATAGGACATCATTTTTAATCTTAAATTGTGTAAAATTATAATGAATAATTATCTCCATAACATTTATTTGTTTTTATTATTGTGTTTTATTTGTAATAGGTTAGCTTCACTTGATAGGCATAGATTTAATTTCATATCTTGATCCTAGATTATGCATGGTGATCTTGAGATGACGGAGAAGATTGAGATCCATTGTTGACAAAGATAAGACCACCAAAGAAGGGGGAAACATGCTTGGAACCAATTTTGGATGGTGGAATCACTTTGGAAGGTAATATGAATATGTGTTTTCTTTAAAATACTTATTATTTCCATTTACAAATGTCATTGAATAGGTCAGCTTAGATTGTTAGTTCTTATGCATTATTTTGTGTTTTCATGACTAATGTTTGAACTTATCTTGTTTGTAATCCAACACTACATTTTGACATGTCAGGGGGGACCATAGCATCTATTCAAAAAAGGAAGACATATTGCCAATCTCATGTTTCCATAAAGTTATTGAAAATTCCTTTAAAAATAATTTTTATGCTCATTTTCCTATGTTTCTAACATTTTTATGCACATACATGTTACATAGTGATTCACATCATTTTTGTGTGACCGGCATCGATCAAGGCCAATCGACATCGATTGTGTTACAGGGAAAATATGTCTAAAATTTTGAATATTAGAGCTTTATTCAAGTTTATTTTTGTCAAATTAAATTTTATAAGTCTTAAGTCTAACCATGTATTGATCGAAAAGGTTTTATTTTGAAGTTTTTATCTTAACCATTGAGCCAACAAGTATTTACGAGAATAATATTTTTGACTTTGGGTTCATAGGTGACCTTTATTAGTCAATTTTAACCAACAATAGTTGTTGTACGACTAACATTGATATTGAGGTAACTGGCATTGGTCAAAAATCACTAGCATTTGTCTCTTTGTTTTTTAAAAAGACATAGACCTGAGAGCAATAAATCCAAAGTTACTTGTCTTATTTTTAAATATGATTCAAATATAAATAATAATATCTAATTTTTATTTCAAAACTTGCTAAGAAAAGTGTTTATTTGAGCATAACTAAGTCTTCTCATATTTCCTTTTGGTGTTTTAAAACGAACTAGGAACCTTACCTTTGGTCTTTAAAAGGAATTAAATTGTTTATTTCATTGTTTAAGTGGATTTTTTTTTTAATTTTATGGAAATTAAATCCAAGGGGATAAGAACACCACCAAATACTTCATTTTTAGTCCTTAAAACCAAACTCACTTCAAAGTTGAAATCTTTTCTAAAAATTATTTTTTTAATCAAATCATCTATCGATTGTTAGATTATTTGAAAAAATATATTGTTTATGTATGCTCTCTCCCCATCCCCTATAGGTAACTTAGGTGATCAAAATCATCTTTTCATTGCAATTATGCCTTTGTGCAAGGTGTAAAAAAGAAGTTATCTAGGATCTCCCCAAAAGTTGTATGGTTTGGGTGATCTAAAAACAACCCTAAATCATTTTTCCTTAGATTTTATTTCATGTAATTTATCTTATGAAGGGGATGTCATTACCTCCAATGGGTCTCTATATAAGCATTGACCCAAAACTTCATCTTTTGGTAGTGTTTCAACCCCGTTCCATGATGGCGTATACAAATCAAGGTAGCCATACTGCTAGAGCCATGGGGTTGAGTGGCTAACCTCTATTTTAGTAACAAAACCTTGAGTTAGGTATGATCAACCAAGGGATACCACTAACCAATCCATGGATGGTATCATCATGCAAATTAATATACCCTTGCATGATAAGTTGATTTTTATGAACATAATTAAAGTGTTGCATCTCATGTGTTAGCCACACTTGGGACCATCTAGATGGTCATAAATTGTAAGTTTTAGAAAGCCCCACTTACTATGGAGTATTTTTGATGTAGGGTGCACCCAAAGGTGCATGTTGGCATACTTTCAGTTGGAAGAAGGGGGTGTAATACCATATAATACACTTTTATATTAGATAAATACTTAATTTCCTTCTAAGTGTACATATATAGATGTATTTCAACAATACAAAGAAAACCTTATCAATTTAGGGATTAGGACAATTTCTTAGTTGCATTTTTATTTTGGTATTAGATTACATGATCTTTGATTGAAGTTAAAACTTGCTTATAAACACACATCATAACCAAACAAATTGTCCACCAATTTTTTGAATAAGTAGGTGTTACACTATCCAAGTGAAAACCAATCTTTTCCTTGTTCAAATTTGTCATATTAAACATTATTTCATATCAATTAATTGACATAATTATGATACCCATTTGATTCTAAGCCAATTCCCAAATTATCTTTAAGTTTTTCACTGATAGTGAAAATTCAAAATTCAACATTTCTAAGTTCATAAGGTTGATGCTCTAATTATTTTTTCCATGTACACTTAACTTGAGTGAAATTTGGTTCAATTTCCCATTTGGATTGAAGTCCATTTATAGAGTCATCATCTATCCCACCATTGTGAACTTGGATCATCAAGTTTATCACTCACATTCTAAGTTCTAGAACATATTTTATATTACCATTTCTATTACCATGTGGCAGTATTATGATACACATTTGGTTCTAGTTTTATACATAGGATTTCTTAGATCTTTCCACATCTTGATTTACTTGGTTCGTATTGTCTCCTTCCTAATCCAAAGTGCTTTATTCTAGTTTTTTAGTACAAACTTGTCGATGTTGAACTAGTTTTTTATGGTATTGATATATATCTAAATCCAAGCTTTAGTATGCTAGATACACTTTAGGATTTTTGAGTTATCATAATCTCTTCCAATTCATATGATTTCAACTTTACCCAAGGTTGAATA
>JARHVA010000575.1:3570000-3655000 GCA_037957365.1 Torreya grandis | reverse complement strand
TCATCACTTTGATATAAAGTGATATACATATTTGTAATTCCAACTTTTCTTGATTGTAAAAATTTTGAAACTAGAGAATTAAAAATACAATTGACTTTGACAAGGTAACCAATAAACAAATATTACTAGTGATTCTTATCCTAATAGAATTATAATTCTTATAAGTTTTCATATTCACATGTTTGTGCATGTTGTATGGGTATTAGAATATTTATATATATTGAAATAAGTTTTATTAAAGGATTTTGTAATATTAAACCCTAGTGTGAATGGTTATTTAATAATTGACTACAAATAATGTAGTGTATGCTTAACTCTAACAATAGGCTGAGTTATAAGGGCTCACTATGCCTAAAATAGATTGTAGTCTTAAAAGTTATCATTAAAATTATTTAAGGTTATATGAGACACTCTTGCTTTTATAATTTTTTCATTACTTTAATAATATTTTATAATTTGAGTTCATTGAATTAATGAATCTTTCTTAAACATGAATCTTACTATAAGGGCTTCTATTCTTCTTGAGTGGTTCCAATTATCATATTTTAATTTCTATGTGTAGTTCATGGATTTTATTTATGGTATGTGAGCAACACGTCTATTTATTGGTTTTATTTGATTGAAAATGATGAAAAAATTATATCAAAATCATGTTATTTTATCTTAAAAATGAAATAATATGGTAATATAGAACTTATCTATTCGATGACATTTCTTTGCATTCTGCCTCCAACATTGATTTAATAGATGGGATAGGTTTATATTTGTATTTATGTAATTTTGTGTGTGGACACTGATTATGAAGATGTTTATCATGAAATTATAAGGGATAGTGATGTGCCTGGTGGTCTTCTCATTCAGCTACATGATAACATGACTTTCATGTATAGGTTGTTTCCAGATATTCACATTTGTTGCACAAAAAGACATCTTCAACAAGCATTGCCAAGGCACAAAAAAAATTAAATGTGATAAATTTTTATGGATGCATTTATAATTCCTACTTTAGAATACTTTCCCAAAAACATATTTCTTGATACTTTGATCAATTTTCCATTTGTCAAAATAGTTATCAACATTGGCATGTGCCAATTATCACTAACTCATTGTTTAATGTTAACATTTGTAGCTTTCATACTATTCTTCATTATCTTCCCCTATTTTATTTAATGTTAAAAATAAATCATGAATTTTTTTTGTATATCTATTACCATTATCTTAATAAATAAAAAATATTAAACATAGCTTTATACAAACTTTAATTTGACTATTTATATAGTGTCATGAACTTCCTAATTTTTTAAAATATGACATAGTGTAAAATATATTTATATCTTAATACAAGTTAAATGTAATATTGCATGAAAAATAATGTATTCGAATGAGAGGTACAAGAAATGTAGGTAAAAAGGGAATTCTTGTTTTTGTTGATACATATGAGTCTGACTGCCCATTTTGATGACATATCCATTTTTTAATGTTGTTTGGACCAAATTATGCTTATATCGGATCCATTATTCCTTGGTTCATAATAATAAATTTCCACTTTCCCTTCCTAAAATAAATTCTCTACCTCTGATGGGATTGTATAGCTCTATTGGTCAAATTCCTAGTGGAGGGTTATATGCACATTTAAGCCACAAAATGGACCATCTCAATTTTTAATTGACTAATCATAAAATTATAACATTTGAAAATTTTATGAAGGGTCACATGTACATTTTATTCATCCCTAATATATTTTGATCACAAATATCAATAAATCTATCAAAATGATAAAACAATAGAATGGACCTCGATGTTAACTAGTTAAATGGTATAAAAGTTAGAGATTTGTCATTATTCCTCCTTGTAAATCTTTGATTCCATGACAAATCATGGATTATCTTATCTATTTCTGCAAGCAAGTGTTGGGTAGGTAAAAAATAGAGTTGTGAATAGTAATATGTTAACTAAAATTAGTTTTGTTTTTACTCTATGTTGATTCTCTCTATATATTTGTTATTATTTTCTTTTGTTTAGGTAAAAAGTTAGGAAATTATAAGATGGGAAATATGAATAATATTCAAAGCAAGAGGAAAAGAAAGTTTACTGTAGAAGATGAAGTTAAAAAAATAGACTAAGATGTGAATTATATAAGAAGAAAAAAATGGAGCCTACAAACTATATGAGCACTAATGTTGAGTCTATTCAAACTATCCACGTGAATGAATAATCATATTTGCTTGGTATGTGCACAAGAATTTAAAAACTTCATAAATACATGATTAAATGACATTACTTAATTTATAAGTACATTTCATTGTAAAAATTGGACTAGTAATTTACATTTGATGTCATTCAATAAATTTATTTTGTTATAGTTTTTGAAGAATATATTGAAGAACCTAAGGTTATTGATATTATTAAAGAAGATATAGAAGAAAGGTCTATTAATATTAATGTGACTAATGACCATGAGCATGCCCTATCTCCTAAACCACATATAGAACTTATTGAAAAAGTGTGAAAATGACTACAAAATAAAAATGTGAACCATCTAATCAATATGGTTATTTGGAAACTATAAAAATATGTAAAATATGAGGCAACCTTAAAGGATAATCCATATATATTCTAACAAAATATTATTGATCTAATTTAAAAGTTTAAATGAGTTGGTCATGCTCAATTGTTAGTTTCTCTCATAAATTATGATGGGATGAAATATTTTTTATAGATATTAGGAGTGGATTTAAAACAAAACAAGATATAAACCCTTGGAGAGCGATTAGTTTAAAATGTGTCTAGGGGGTTGGATTTAGTGGATAAAAATACTCACTCAACTAATAAAAGCATTTCATGTATAGTGACATTGAGGTCAACTATAAGTGAAAAAACATCATTATCTCCACCATGTTTTTCAATTAGCTTATATAATCCTATAGTGAAATAAACATGTGGCCGAATTAAGTGGAAACTAGACAAGAAATATTATGAAAGGATCTTACTTGTTATTGATGAGCAAGATGAACCAATTAGGCTTCTATAGTTTTTCATAATTGATTTATTTTTCCTTTTTTTGATGTTAAGTATATAATATAAAATTATGATTGACTCTTAGTTTACAATATACTAAATATGCCTTCATTTTTAATAGTCAATGAGACTCACAATCTCTACATAATTTAATGTTATTATTGATGTGTTTCTTTTTCACAATTTGTCTTTTTTCTTATATTTAAAAATATTATCTTAAAAATATTAGGAAATATTAAACTTTGGCAGAGGTTGAATTTATTCCATCAATTTATTGATACTTAGCTATCTACAGACATACACTTGGTCATTCTTTATTTATTTCTTAAAAAAAGATAAACATGTAATATTTATGTTGATTATCTTTTTGAATGATATATAATTTATTTAGAATAATAGAAAAAAAACTTACAATAATATTTATTAGATCTATGGATGCTTAGATCATTAAATATTCTACATTTGATTTGTTAAACCTCTTAAACTTATTAGAATCTTTATATAAGATATTTCATCTTAAGTAGGTTTCCTATCTATAAAATAATGAAAATTTTAAATAATTGAGTCTATCATAGAATGATAAAAAATGGCACTTTCCTTGTATAATTACATAATTGGTTCCTTTTTATTATGAATTCTACATTTCATTGTAAGCATAACATTAACTAAAATAAATTTAATTTCTTGATCTACAAATAGATAAATGATGATCAAGTAATTTCATGTGTCACCCTATTATCTTATGTAATTAATATTGTTCTAATTTGACTCAATATGGAATATTTATAGGATAAAGATAAAAACTATGAAACATGTAAGTAAATAGAATGGGTTTCACCCTTATGAAATGATGTCTAATTAAAAAACCAGTTTATGTTCTTTATGATAGAAATCCAACATTAAGTCAATATCATATCTATATGACTAAACATACATTGATTTCATAAGGTAATCAGCCTTGATATAATTATTAAGGAAATTGTGAAAACATGATCATAGAGATCCTTAATGAAAGGTTTTGCCTTCAGGTCTTCTTAATAAATGGATTAAAAAAGAACTGACTCTTACTTAATATTTGATCCAAACTAAATAATAAGGAGGTAAATGAAAGGAAAATTAAAGTTAATTACATCAAATGAATTATAAAATATGAAATAAACTAAAAAACGTATATGAAGAATAAAATAAAACATATTGATGATCTTATCTTAATGATAACTTGAAGTTGAATGAAAAATGAAAGCATAGAGGTTCTAGCACAATTTATGTCATTTTGGTTTTTGAGAAATCGTGTTGTGAAATTACCTAGCAATGAAAATGTTAAAATATTTTAAGGGTATGGGTGCATGACCTCATGCAATTCATGTGAACTTAGATGGTGTCATTCATCAATATCCTTGATTAACCATATAGACATACTTAGATTCCACATATCAAAAATTTGTGGCAATAAACTATGTTATACATTATTTCAAAATAAGTTGACATACACTGTTGTAAAATAAAGATTATAGGTTTAATAAAAGTAAAGATGACATACATTGTTACAAACTTATGATTACAAATGCATTGAATTAAGTTGTAGCATTGAAGAACATAGTCTTAACCAAATTATATGATAATAAAATAAGATTAGATTGTATATATCAATAAATGCATAGAAATAGAACAATAATATTACTAATTTTTGTGCACCCACACAAAGCATGTTACTAATTTCAGCTAATCCAAAATCAAAAGTATATAAACAATAATATGTCATTGACTATTTGTCATATAAAATTATTAATTTTAATATTAAATTATAGATGTAAATATGCATGAAAATAAATATATACATGAATATAAAATTACAAGCATCACCAGTAGTTAGCACAAGTATCTGATCCCTCATTACCATTATGTTGATGATCCTATATTTAAAAGTCAAAAATATCTTAATTAAATATCCATAAATTATTAACTTGATAAGTATTTAATGTTGTTATCTATGCAAAAATTAAAATTATTTTTTAAATAACCATTAAATAAATATCACAACATTGTACCTTTGTACATGTCTCCTCCAAATCAAGATGCCTATGAATCTAACACATAATCTATGTCAAACCATGACCAATAGGTCCCTGTATACAATAAAATACATACATATTATACTATATCAGATTGAATTTTTATAACCAAGTAAAAATATAAGATAAATTTATTTGAATTTTTATATACCTCTAACGAGATAATATGAATGTTACATTGAGGATGTACTTCATCTACTACCTAAATATTAGGCTTAATAGCATGAGAAACATTAGCCTCAGCTATGTATAGAATAATAGGATTCATAGCATGAGCAAAATAAAATATATCTCTCCTATCCCCTTCAACCTCATGTAAACTGAAGCCATGCCTAAAAGACCTCAACGATAACATAGGACCCTCATACAGAATAATAGGATCAATAGAAATAGAAATAGAAACTATCTCTCTCATATCCCCCTCAATCTCATGTAAATTGAAGTCAATCCAAGAGACCCCAATGATAAACCAATCCCCTTATGCACAAGTAATGTATTGTATCCTTGGCGGTGTTCATGACATTGGGATTCTAACTAACTATGTGTGTCATGCATGGAAAATGGTAGCAACACTAGATCTATGTGGGAGGGAAAGAGGTAGAATGATATATATATATATATATATATATATATATATATATATATATATATATATATATATATATATATATATATATATATATATATATATATATATATATATATATATATATATATATATAGACACACACACACACACACACACACACATGACAACATGTATTCCAATTATTTGTATAATATAATCTATGAAATTTAAAACAAAAAATACAAAATGTACACATAATTTAAAATTAACACAAATAATAATTTAAATTATACCACATAATATTGATGAATGTCAACACCACTTGTATGTTGATCAACATTATGCACATGATCTCTCAAACTCTACTCAGTGGTGGAGAATGTGAAAAATGGTCCTATATCCTAATCATATGTATGATGAGTCTTAGGTGGTATAATGCCTACACAATCAAATATAGAGTCTAATGTCTTAGATATTCTATAAATACTATAGATAGTGTCCTCCACATTCCAATAATAGAAGAAAGAGGGATACCATGATCAGTTCTTATGACCTGATAAACACACAATAAATCATTGGTAAGATTACATGCAACCCTACACATCTAATTCATATCACCAATAAAATAAGTGTCACTAGGTAACACTATATGTGTTGTCACATAAGCCTCCTCTAATGAGCTGATGCTCATATCTGGTCACCACAAAACAAAAGCACCCACATGATCATGTGAAATTGCTTGTGTGTTATGAGTAATGTTTGCCACACACTCTATTAATTTCCCTTGCCCTATAGCAATCAAGGGTGTTACTACATGGTCAAAACTAGGTAAAAGAACCCAATATCTATCTACTTTAAGTTTATGTGTGTTAGGAGGTGGAGGTACTTCGTCACATTGATAAACATCTTGATCTTTCACTTTTCACTTCCCTTGTCCATAGTATGTAAGGATATCACAATAATTTACACTAAGGTTTAAATAAACCCCAGCATATACCTATTGTGAAAAATATAAAGGAATTGGTCATTATTTGGATATTGACCATGTGTAATGATAAACCTAGGATATATCAAGGATGTCATAAGATCACACTTACATTTGAATATTGCATACCCTTGTACCCTATATTGTCCACTATAATAAAAAAAACAACAATTTTTAATCGTATGTTTTGACATAATATTCCCTACTTCTTGGAATCCCACTGTTCTCAAAACACTATCTTTTAATTTTTGCTTGAATTTATCAAGATTTTTTTGATTGAAAGAATTTTGTGTTTTTAGTGTTTCTTGAATATTTTTCAAGTCTATTAAAATATTTTAAAATAAATCCTATATGATGTTTGAATGCCAGGATCTCTCATTATTTTTTTCAATTTTTCTATTTCCATATCAGTTCTGCTAAACAAATCTCACATTTGTGTTGTTTTGCATAAAAAATAAAAATTTAAATTAATTACATGTTTTGGAAAATAAGAATCTAAAACATTTACCCAAAAATATTAAATAAATATTTAATCAAAGAGGTCAACATAGTACATGGATAATTATAATGAAGAAAATTACTCTCAAATTCATAAAACATTAAACACATGTACATGAGTTAAAAAATATTACATTAATGAGGGACTATAAATCAGGGTGGCCTACATTATTGATATTTGAGTGTTTCAAATTAAATGGGATGTCCATAGATAAGATGAGTAGTAAACAATAATTTTATTAACAAGCTCACTTCAAAATTGTTAGATTATGTTATTTCCTATTAGGGCTAAAAAAGATGGCATGGGACAACCCATCACTATTGAAATGAATAATTTGGGCAATTAGTATGGAAGATAAATCATGTCATTTACTCTATCTATAGATATAATAAAATGGATAAAATCATTAAACATTTATGAGATATTGTGAAGATAAAGATTTGTGATCAATACCCTCATTTTGTTATATTTGGTTGTCACCCAAATAAGGCTAAATCTTGTACATGACACAAATCATCTAGGTCCAAAAATTTATTTTTTAAAAAACTAGCCATAATATATGTATGTAATTGTAAGATTGATACTCATAATAGATGTATACAATTGTATCAATGGAAAACTCAATTATACTACTTATGGTCCCCATATGACAAGGATTATGCCTAATTTTTACTTTGGGGAATGGAAGAGATAAAATTGCATTATAACATAAAGGTCCCTACCTATAGTTATTTTACAATCAAATACAATGACAACCTAAAATTTGACTACCTTGTTGAAGAGACTAAACTAGGAAAAAAAATCAAAATTTATAGTGGAAGATCCACTATTAAAAAGAGAATAGTTATATTGTAAACTTAATAAGATAGCCCTTATCTCTTTTCACTTATAACACACTTGTTACTACTTTTGGTTCCATAAACTACTTGGTCTCATGAACATTACTAAAATGCTTGTTTCATTCATTCATAAGTAGGAGCTGATAGGTAGAGTGTTCAATTTTGTTGACCTGTATTGTACATCAATTTTTAAATCAATGGAAGGTGTGGTAAAGGCCTGGTGTCCTGCCATAATAAGATCACATAAACACAAAAAATTTAAACCATATGAATAGAAACAATCTAAGGAAAAGGGGTTTTGCATGGAGCTACACTGCAAGTATGGAGAATTGATAGTGAAATTTAACTATTGTAGGAATGAATTATAGATAAGCATAAACATATTTCAGTATCACATTGACCTGGTGTCTGGCCATGAAATCAACCTTTCTAAAAAAATATTTAAATGTAACTATCGAAACTAATATGTCATTAGAGGCCTTCATGATATATAAATTAATATACACAACTAAATATAGAAAATGAGGCAACCTTCTATCCTATTAGATAATAGTTATGTCACACCAAGGTTAGAATAATATGACGAAAAAGTAAATGTCATCTACATGCCTCCTTCCAATTAATTGATAGCATACATTCTACCTTAAGGGTTCCTTAAAGCTATGTAAATAAGTAAAGCACAAAAAAAAAAATAGCAGTTACAATAGCAATGATCAGAAAACTATGACTTAAAATAATAATAGCAGATAGAGATATAATGATGACTTCATAACTTCAAACTAAGAATTAATTTACTAAACTTTAGTTGATAAATATTTGATTGAAAATGGAATAAATAAATAATATGAGAGGATTGCTTCTCAATATAACTTCATGAATCCAAAAATAAAATTAAAAAACATTATGAATTGAAGGAATTAGAAAACCTTGTACCAAAAAATTTAATAGGACAAAATTAACTCATATAGAACAATAGAGTGTTGGAAGTGGTTATATATCCATCAAAATAAATAGTTTAGAGAGATTCAAAGAAAAACATGGATCATTATGAACATATTTTGAATGATAGTTTCTAACCCTATAAACTATAGAGAGAAATTTGAAAGCAAAACAAATCAAAATGAATAGAGATTGACAAGAACTGTGATCTAAACATTCTTGGTTGACAATGATGAAGTACTAAAAATTACAAAACATATTTTTTCCTCCATAACTTAACACCAGGAGAGGGGTTGCAAACTTCTAAAAACATTTTCTGGTGTTCTCTAGGTCTACTTTAGGTTTTAGATGCAAGAATTTAGTTTCTTTAAATATTTCCAAAGTTTCCCCATTTTTAGGAGTTTTTATAAGTTTCTAATACTATTTACAAGCGTAGCCAAAAAATTTTGACAAATTGATACCATGTCTATCCAATTTAATTTTTTGTACCATTTCCTTATGAATTTTAAAACCTTACATTAAAAATTCTTTCATTTCCTAAGTAGCTAACTTCACTTCCAATACCTCAATTTTCAAAGTTTCAAATTACCCATTTTAAATTATTTATGCTACATAGGTGTGAATGGATGGTATATATAATGAAGCATATTTTATAGCTTTTAGTGATAAAATAGTTCCAAAAAATTCTTATTTGAGAGTGTTTTTACAAACTTTTTCACAACCCAAAAATCATAAGATAAGGTAGTTTTAAGCAATAATGCCCAAAGGATCTTTTAGAGGAATGTTATTTTCTATAGTACATCCATCTAAGTAATGGGATAAATTTTATCTCCCTTTTACTAAGCATTGCCCAAGTAAATAAGTAATATTTACACCTCTTCTCTAAAATCTTAAGAAGTAACATCATAACGCTTCCAACATCCTAATAAATAGCCTTTTAAGTTCATAAATATAGTTTTAAACTGTCACTTGTACCTCCCAGATATTAAATAAAAAAGAAGCCTCATTTTAGCCAATTTAAAGTAATTTTAAGACAAACAAGAACTTGCTCACTATGTTTATTACCCATTTTATGAGTTCACACCTCAATCAAGATACCTAGATCATTTATGGATTAGATCCTAGAAAAAATTCACCGCCCCTTGGTAAAACACTCTATGTCTTAATAATTTAACATTAACACTATTGAGTGATGTGAAATAGAATCATGAAAGATTTAAATAACCCAAATATGACTTGAAGGAATACATTCATACCACTACATTGTATGAGTCTAATGAAGTAAGGTCATCTTATTACAAGGGATATTAATCTTTCAATCTCTCATAGGGATTTTTTTTTAACTTTAGGAAATGGGGATATATTCTCAAAAAAATTAGAACAATATAGTAAGGATTAGGTATAAATTACTACTTCTATGTTTTAATACCAAAAATACTAATTATGGTAGTTAGGGTAGATTCAATGTGAATTCATAAAATTTCATCATTTGGTAATACAGTGTTGTAGATAATAGTTGTGGTCAAAAAATATTCAACAACTTGATAGCAAAACCATTTGCATTTAGTTCTAGAACTAAAATTCACATAGCAGGGATAGAAGAGGAATAGAGGAGGGATGAACCATACAATTTAAAGAACAAACAAAAATAGCAATATGCCTTCAATTTAATGCAAATGTGTAAATTTAAAAAATAGAATCCATTATTTTTAATGGTAATATGCCTTAGATTAAATTTTAATATACAAATACATTAATAATAAACAATAAATAGACATCTATTACATGTTAATATCATTCTCATTTATAAATATCAAATAACAATCAATTACAAAATCCATCTATTAAATGGAAATATTATTCTCATTCCTAAACAAAAAACTAAAAAAATATGCAACCTTGTGCTTTTAACCTCACTTTCTTGAAATGAATTTCCTTATAATGAAATGCCTTCGAATGAACTACCTTCAAATGAACTAACTTCAAACTAAATGCACCAGTAGAGGAGAATAAAATATACAATATTAAGTGGTGAGAATTTGGGGTTCTTACTGGTGGTTTAAACAAAGCTACTTAATTTGAACATGGTTCCAAAAAAACAACTTTGTTCAAACCCCAGGTCAAATATACATGTGGAGATTCAAACAAAGGTGTTTTGATCAAACCATGTTCAAACTAAGGGGCTTCATTCAAACCTCCCTTCACATTTCATGAATTCCCTTAGATTTCCCACCAAGTGTGACTCACTTATGTGCATTGGCCCCACTATTAGAATTGATATCATATTTAGAGTTTGCTGACTTGGACTCAGCTTCAAAAATAGAGTATAGTTATGGTTGTTATAACATTGCTTACAGTTACCTTATGGATCAATTTGAATATATTTGTGATCCTTATATGTTTTTGAGGATGATTACTTCATCATCAACACTAATTATCCTAATATTTTATGAGGATGGTGTTTCTTTTCATCATTATATTACCCCCATCCAACACAACCACTATATTGCCATTCCACCTCCCACAAGTGTTGATGAGGACCAACAAAATTATACTTTATTGAACTACATCCATGGAAACATACCATTTGTAGAATATCAGGGGGACCAGGACCACATTTATTCAAAAGAGCACTCTTCTAGTGAAACCTTTTTAAAGGTGCTAGGGGATGATCAAAGTTAAAACTCAATATCTTTTAGTAAAATTGTTTTGAAGGCACTAGAAAACAATCAAATTCAAATATCTCTCATGAAACCTTCTGAGAGGCACTATGGGATAATAAAGACAAATTCATTTGTGAAAATATCTTCAAGGCACCAACTATTGAGAAAAAAAATTCCTCACTAATTGATGAAGACATTATTCAAGATTAAATAAATGTAGCTTCCAATCTATAGCATAATCATATGTTAGATACTCTCAATATTGAATGACAAAAAAATATGGTGGTAATATTAAGATCATCTTTAGAGGTCTTCAACCCCACCAAAAATAATATTACATGACTAAAAGTCATAATCTTCATTTTTTTCCATTCATTATACATTCCATTATCATCCACATTTAAGTTACCTAATTATATCATTTACCATGTGCCTAATATTATCTACATTCCCTGCTAGTATTTTCCTTTATAGAGGCAATAAATATATTTTTTCTTGATGTTTAAGGGAAGCAAAACCAATGACCAATATATATCACAACAAAAAGTAGGTTCTTAATAGAATTTTTTTATGAAAGTGTGTTGGAAAACATTTTTTATAAATGATCATTTTTTTTGTCCCACATGTTAACTAGGATGTCCATCTCCACATCAACATAATCATGCAGACCCATTTTTAATTTTCCATTTACTATTTTCCATTAACATGCCTTGTCTCTTGGGGGAAAAAATATAGACCATTTCATTATAGGAATTTTATATAACTATGGTCCATTTACCATGTTGTTTGAACTATATTGACTTGAGGTCCTTCGGGACTATGTAGGCAATGTTCAATTTCTACTAAGGTTAGTTTATTCACCCCTTCACCATGATCTCACTATTTTGTGAGTAATTGATTAAGTTTGATTGTTATCATCATTTTTTGAGTAACCTAAGCTATGCTTTCACCATTTTGTGATCACACTAAGTAAATCATTGCTTGGGGGAAATTTTGTTTACATAATAGCTTATTATCTTTTGATCATTTTCCTTATATCATTTTATTATACCATGTATTTACTATTGACCAAGGATTGTTTTTATCCGTCCTACTTACCCATTTTTTATCTTGGTTCCTTTGGTTCTTATTTTACCTTTCCTAAGAGGATTCCAATCTACTTTTAATAGTTTTATAATGTTATGTTGAATGACAGTCTATGAAAGTAGTGTGACATTTGATCTAGCAAGTTATCTTTTACCTATGATCTTATTTGGTATCACTGATTATAACCTCCTATGGGAAAATTAGTATTGTATTTGGTACCCCATATATAACTACCTTTGATCAATTTATAATTATGATGTTATTTCTTAATTATAATCACTTATGGGCAAATTAGGTACAACATGTTTTTATAATGCATTTATACATCACATGGTCATTAATATTATCATTTGCCTTGCCATTTACCTTTATTTGTGAAATTATGGCCTAGTCAATTTTTCATCACCTTTTATACTGGTAGAATTACTATCACTTGAGGTCCTAATATGATTACATATGCTACTCAATTCATGTTTAGGTCAACTCAATCTCCCATTTTCATTATTATCTTGCCATCTTATGAGCATTTTAAGTTGGTGTGCTCTCTCCATTTCATGAGCTAGACCATTATGTATCTCTTCATTCTTAAATCAAGTTGAGATACATAGAAAATTCTAAAAACATTGATAAAACATCAAAAATAAAAAACATTTTGTTTTGTGTACATATTTATTTGATTGTCATTTGTTTGTTTGTTCTTTTAATTTACTATTTGGTCTTGTTTTGTTTCTCTTTTCCAAGTGTATCTTGATGGTCGATATGGATCTTGATTATTAATATCTTGATCTCATGTTATTAAGATGTTTTTTCCTTATTTTTTTTATAAATTCTTCATCCTACTTGAATCCTGATTGTTCATATCTTGATTTTAAGTTAGTTTTCTTTATGTTTTATTTTTATCTATATCTTTATTTTTATTTAAATATAAATATTTTTAACTCTAGTATTGGTCATTTTTTACCATTATCCTTAGTTATAGGTATTCACATTTGAACCAACTCCATATAATTGAATTTCCATGTCATTCTAAGTACCTCATACTTATGATGCCTAATTTATATTGTTAGAACAAGCATGTTATTCTTTGGATTCAAGTCTTAACATCAACATAGCTTCAATGAACATCTCTCAATAACTTCATTCATTATCTAGGCTCAATAAGACTAACTCTTAACTCTATGCTCAGACATTCATCTCTTAGCATACATCATGAGTTTAATCAAAAATTGATTAGTTTTCTTCATCACTCACTTAATTCTCTCCCATATTCTAGGTGAACTACATTGGCTTGAGGTTCATTTGGACTATGTAGGTAGTACTTGGATATATGATGTATCTTGAGTTAGCTTGGCCATCTTTATTATTATTTTCATCTTTTTCATCACTTTGTGCATTCTTGTATGAATGGTTTTTTGTGTCTTTCTAAAATTCATTCCACCATTAGATCTATGTTTGTACCCGCTCATCTTTAATTTATGTAATATGTTATATCCTTGAGCTATTTCTATCCTATTTGCACTATAAGGGCATAAAATTTGGACTGATTCACAAATCTAAACCAGCCCTATAGGGGTAAGCCAACAATTCTTTATCATTGATCACAATCAGCCCTACTAGGGGGAATTATTTATCATGATCATATCTACTCTACAAGAGCACATTATTATTTCTTATATCTTTGGAGACAACATTATGCTTTTCATCTAATTCCAATCTTTGCATACTTTTGCCCTTATTCTAGAAATATTTTAGTGTGCAACTTTTCTCAATAATGATTAGCTCCAAAGCTTGCAACTTGCACCCTAGCTTTGGGTGTGTTCAAAGTGTGTCACTTTTATTTTAAGATTGTATCCTTCCCATTAACCCATATTTTGGGTCCAATATATTCTAATTATATTTTTATCATTAATGGAATCAATGCATACATGAATTATTTTATCTAAATTTAATCTTTTCCATGGGTTAATGTAACTTTATCTCTACTTTCGAGGGTTTATCCTTCTCTTTCATCATTTTATGTCCTCTTGAGGGGGTATCATGGGTCAATTCCAATTTCTTATTTACAACTCTTTTCTTTGAAAAGATGTTGCTTCACCTAAATGTCTTACTATTCCTTCTTAGATAGGGTCAAAAAATAAACATGCATTTTCTAAAACATTTGTTTTGAAATTATCAATCTTACTCAAATTTTAGTGAAATGCTCAATTTAGGCTAAAATCACTTAAATACACTAAATGGTTTGATCTTATAATATACAAGTGTTGGTTTAGGCTAATGCATGTCTAAATAAGGAAATGTATTTTATGTGATTCTTAATGTTTTTTAAAACATTTTGAGTTAAAATGATGATTTCACATTTTGGTGTTCTGGATCACTCTTTCTTCTAATTCGTAATCATACATCACGTACCTTTGTTATTTTGTGTTAGCAACATCCTAAATGGGAAAATGGTCCCTATGCATTTAACATTATCATATAATTCTTCTCAAGTCAAATTACAACCTATTAATATGAATTTTTGATCATTTTGATTTATTTTCCACCATTTTCCAAATAATTTCACTAAAATTGATTATCTTACTTAGGCTAGTTAATTCAAATTAAGAACTTAAGTAAGAATTACATGGAGTAAATTGAATATTTCTTTATTAGAAAATTATTCTCAACATTTGCATCACCTACTGACATGGTCAATGGGGTGCCATACATAAGCCATAAATACACTAAATATCAAGGTTATGGGAACCCATGCCTTATTAATTCCCCTTCCTCCCAAATAATTATGAGGATATTTATGGATTTATTATTCAATATTATATTAATTCATGGCCACACATCTCAATATTGAGATGGAAAGACATGGTTGTTCCTAAACCATTTGAAAAATCTATAAATAGAAGGGCATAGAACATTATTTTTAAGCTTAAATTGTGTAAACTTATAATGCATAATTATCTCCACAAGCTTTTTTTGTGTTGATTATTATGTTTTATTTGTAATAAGTTAGAATCAATTGATAGGTATAGATTTGATTTCTTATCTTGAGCCTAGATTATGCAAGGAGATAAAGAGATGATGGAGAATCTTGGGATCTATTGTTAACAAAGATAAGAACACCAAATCAAGGGGAAAACATGCTTGGAGTTGCTTTTGGATGGTGGAATCACTTGGGAAGGTAATGTGCATATGTGTTTTCTTTCAAATGCTTCTTATTGTCATTTGAAAACCATGTTGAATAGGTTGGCTTAGATTATTATTTATTATGAATTATTTTTTGTTTTCATGACTAATGTTTGAAATAATTCTCTTTATAATCCAACACTACAAGTTGAATTGGTTCATCTTCCAAGATTGATGATAGTTAGTAAACTCCTTGAATCATGTGGCCAGGTGATTCATCACATGGATGTGCTATGGAATCTAATTATTCAATGACGTAAATGAAAATGTGAGATACAACATGGAACTATGAGGCATGTATGTCTATGATCCATGTAAAGCACATAAGTTGGTGAACGGGTGAGGAATTTGTGTGGTGCATGGGCTAGTGAGGCACATGGGTCTATGAGCTATGATAAATAAATGTGAGGTACAATAGACTATAGGTGAAAAGAGTGTATAATTTGATAAACTAACAATAATTATGCATCATGGAAGGCTCCAAGTTGTGATATGTGAAGTAATGAGTGCATAGTTTGGAATGCATAGTGTAAGTGCACATAAGTCTACAATATGGCATGAGAATGATGCATATGACTTTGATTAATCTTTGGGCAAGTAGTGTACAAATATTTTGTGATTATTTTTCACCCTACATAATATATAAAATGAGGAGTAATCTCAACTACATTATAACTATGCATAGATCATTCTCCCTTTCTTGAAGAGCAATGGTCTCCATTACGTTCATTCATAATTGCAAAACTACATCAGATGTTATTTTTAAGTGTACTAATTTTCATAATCAACATATTTCCCAACCTTTAAGACTCTAAAGGGTTGATGCATTCTATGAAAGGTGTGTGTATATATCACTTTGATGATCTGGTCCTTTTTTATAGGGCACAAGTGTACAAGATCCAAATCAAAAGGATGTTATGTCATGAATAACTCAATAAGTGGCAAAGTGTATGTCTTGAGAAGTTCCACATTGAAGACTGCATGCATGCCCAAGTACTGAGATAGATCAAGAATGAAGGAATTATCACCAACTACATGTAAAATAGTGTAAAGACCATAACATAGAGGTTTGATATTTAAATGTAGACCATTGAAGCATTGATTCTAAAGTTGGAACTAGACTTTATCACCACCTCAAAATATATGAGGTGTGTAATGTACATCATGACTCTCATTGTAATTAGATTTAGTAAGAGATAGAATATGTTTAACTTGTTGGTGAATAGATTAGATCTGGCATAAAAACTTATCATGTTTGTCTACTTCTCATTCATATGAACACATCTTATGACTTGATGGAGCATAGTAGGATATGTCTAGAGGTGTTGAATGTTTAAACCCAAGACATATCTATATTGGTTTGGGTCTAGTATAAATTTGAATATCCCTATTGTAGGCATGTTGAATGTATAAGAGATTATCATCGTAAGTGCAAGCATGTCCATATTTGTACATTCTTAAGAGATGAATAAGCATTTTATTGACCACTTCAATTTGAACATCTTTTTTAGGATGAAAAGTCATAAAATGATCTATTTGGATACCCATTAAATCTTAGAATTCTTGTTAAAATTGGTTCACAAAATACACATCATGATCTAATATTATGGATGCTGGTAGCACAAAATGAACCAAACATGGTCAAATAATGCCTACATAGTGCTAAATGCATCAATGTATTTTTTTCATGAAACCATGATCACCATCTTGGAAAATAAATCTAATAAAATGAACACAATATCATGTTGTCATCTCATCATAGGAAATCTATTCATGAAATCCATACTAATATATTAACATGGTCTAGATGAAATTGGTAATAGTGTGTAAATTTTGAGCTTCATATTCATGGGCTTAGTGATGCAAAAATGAATACAAGAATTAATGTGGCACTCCATGTCTATTTTCATGTGAATCTAATAGAAGTGCAATTTTAATGTGGCTAAATTCTTCATCATGATGATGTGTCTCAATGTCTTTGCATAGCACACCTCCTAGATGAGTCATTGGTAAGGTTCACTAGAGGAAACATAGACATGTTCAAGATTGTAGAGAATATTGTTAGAAAAGTAGAGCTCATGAAATTATGTACCTTTCATGAGGCTAGTGTATGTTTTTTTTATGTCTTGGTTAGTTTAGTAGGGAGGAACCTAGTGTATACAAATGAAAATTCAGCTAACATATTAGTCAATCCTAGCTTAGAGAAGATAAATCTTACTTACACTTCCATTTCTTGATACATTAGATATTTAGGATCATGACTAAGATTGATCTTCTAGACTTAACCAAGGGATATCTTACCATAATAACATCACTAGAGAGGGTTCCAAATCCTCTAGTCAAGTAATACCATGTAATAACCTTAGGTGTATCCTAGGTTTTCATATTCACTAAATACAAGTAAAGTAAAGTAAAATTTATTCTAGTGCTCACCAAAGGTTGTAGCGCAAAGTGGGGGTAATAAACATATAACATAAACATGAATATAATATATATACTCAAGTAAATGTATAGGAAATCCTAATGCATGGGAGATAAGTACATATGTTGATCTATTTACATTAACAAAGGAGAAACAAAATTAAGAACACTTACCTCTTAAGATGAACCAATTGAAACTCAATCTCTCAATTGGCCAAGGTGATTTATAATATTTTTTTATGGCATGTAAAAATAACAAGGATAAGTCATTTATATGATACACAACTTCTCTATGGATCTAAAATATTTGTACACAAGACAATATCTATATCTCCAAGTGTAGTATATGAACCCTAAGTAATGTTCATCAAGTAGATTGGTGGATAAACATATGTGAAATATATTATTATTATTATTATTATTATTATTATTATTATTATTATTATTATTATTATTATTATCTTCCTAATAAATGATGAAATTAGTGTGTCTATATAGATTAATATAAATATAAACCTTTTTGAAATTTTAGCTAATAGGGTTGGCCTAATTTTACTTTGTATTATTGTATGATAAAAAAAAGTTAGGTCTGAATCCTTGAGGGTAAAAAGGCAAGTTTAGACATGTTTACTTTCTTAGAAATTATTCATAAATATCTAACCCTTGAAATATTTAAAAATTACATAAATATGGAGGATATAGACCCTGTTAACCCCCCTAAATTCATTTTACCCCAAGTAACTTCTCAACTAGCTTCCCACATGATAACGTTGGCCTTCCAAAGCTTCCAAGCCTATATACGTGTATTCAAGAAAATTATTTTGATTAAAAAGGTTAAAAAATTTTATTTTTGGATTGTAAATTCCATCATTGGGTATAATAAATGTTCCATGAGGTTTTAGTATTCTCTTCTAAACCATTTTAATTCTCTTATGACCTTCAAACTTGTTTTGGCCATGGCTGGGGTTTCTTTGCAGTTTGATTGTTCCACCCATAATAGCCCTTTTTTGGTAAATTTTCATCTTTAAAATAATGTTAAACATTATAGGAACCTTCCTTAGTGTCTTACACATATATAAAAATATTCTTAATCTCCCATTTAATATAAAACATGAATTTTCTCTTTACATCCCTCTGTGTATAGAGTAGGAATCCAAAGTGAGTTAGAACATGCATTAGTCAAGAAAACTCAAAATAACCATAAATAACATCACTCAAAAATCTAACTCCCTCATGAGGTTTTGAAAATAAAAAATAATAGCTATTGAAATAAAGAATACAACATCAAACCTTCTCAAGGGCATACCTCTAAGCATGGCTCAAAAACATGATTTTCCCTTGATTTGGTACTCCAAGTCTTTATCAATGATGAGTGGCTTACTCCATCATCTCTCAATGCACAAATGAACTAGGATCATGAAATTGATCAAATATATGCCAATATTTTAAGCTATCCCATTTCAAATTTAGCATAATATCACTACACAAAATAATCTTGTGAAGATAATTCTACATTATAATTTAACACCAAAGAAGCTTGAAAAGATGATTGAGGAGCCTTATATTTATAGATTTTTAGAAATGATCAAAATCAACCATGACCATCCATCCTGATATCAAGATGTGTGGTAAATAATCAATTCAATTTTGGAGGTTCAATACATAAATACACCCACTAATATGTGGAAGAAAAGGCATTAAAGAGGCGTGGGAGGCCTTAACCCAAATAATTGTTCCATTTATGGTTTATGGATGCCACCCCAGCGATGAGTTACCAGATGATGAAAATATTTATGAATGAATTTCCAATTAATATATCTTATATGGATTTTCCACTTAACCCCATGATTTAAATTAATTTGCTTAAGTGAGTTTAATTGGTCTTTTTCAATTCTTTGGAAATTGGTTTCCCATTTAACCAAATTGGTGAAAATGTCAAGCTAGTAAACTAGAATTTTACTAGGGTATAATTATAATAAGGTGTAAATTGAGTACAAAGCAATTCCCCATTTATAGCATTATGGATGTAAAATAATGCATGCATGTTTCGTGTTCTTATGAATTAGAATAATTTAGTGGTTTAGAGTATCAAATTATGTTTTTGCCATTTTGACTCAAAATGATTTGGGGAAACCTAATAATCACATAAAACACATTGCCCTCTTTAGGGATACATTAGCCTAAATTAGAACTTGTATATGACAAGATCAAACCATTTAGCACATTTTAGTGATTTTGGCCCATATTTTGCATTATTGCATAATTTCAAGTAAGATTGGTAATTTCAACACAATGTTGATAGGAATTAGACTACATTTTCCCCTATTTGAGAATGCATGGTGAGACATTTGATCAAAGAAATATATTTACAAATAAAAGAGTTTTGAATAATAATTTGGAAGGAAATGACCCATGATTCCCCCTTGAGAGGATATATGAGCATGAATGAGAAGGATGAACTCTCAAAAAGAGACAGAGAAATTAAAATTAACCCGTGGATGAGATTTAATCCATATGAGTAAATTATTACACACATTGCTTCTCAATTATCAACATATAATAGAATAAAATGGTCCTCAAGATGGGGGAAAGTGAGAATAATGCAATCCCAAAACATAATTGACACACTTGGACACACCCAAAAGAGGGTCAAAATTATGTGCTTAGGGAATGATTGATCACAAGATAATGTACACACTTTAAAATTACTAAAATGAGGGCAAAAGTTTTAGATCTTGGAATTAGAATAAAAATGAGATCATTTCTATAGATAAATTAAGTAATAATGTGCTCTAGTAGAGTAAATTTTATCAGTTGATAAAGAAAATTTTCCCCAGTAGGTATGATTTTGATCATCGATAATTAATTTTGCCATAGTATGGATAATTTTATTAATGATTTGTCTAAATATTATGCCCCAATAGGGAAAATTTCCAATCTTATATAAATGGTATAACCTAATACATATATTAAAAATGACTATGTGAAAATATAGATTAGATGGTCTAATAACTGAAACAACCCACAAAAACTAGGTAGTTGAAGATGCACAAAGTGATGAAAGAGATGAAATAGAAGAATGAAGGTAGCTAAGCTGACCTGAGATACATCATGTATCCAAGCACTACCTACATAATCTATATGGACCTCAAGTCAATGTAGTTCACCTAAAAGTGGGAAAAAATGGAATAAGGAATCAAGAATAGAAGAAAAATAGACCCTTTTTAAATTAGACTCAAAATATATGCCAAGATATGCATGTCTTGCATAGAGTCTCATGTTATGTGTGGTGCATTGAAAGCTAATCTTTGAAGTTGCATTGAATTTTAGACTTGGAAGTCAAATCACTTAGTTATTTATATATCAAAATGAAATTATGCATCATAATTATGAGTAACCTATAACAACATTGTATTTTGATTGTGATGAGATGGTTCAAATGTGAATATTTATAACTAAGGATAATGATAAAAACTATCAAGACCAAAGTTACAAATATTTACATTTAAATAAAATAAACAAAAATAAATAACAATAATACATAAGTGTAATCTAACTTAAAATCAAGATATGAACAATCAAGACTTAAGTAGCAAAAAAAATGTATAAAAGTAAAGCAACAACAACATAATAAACAACATGAAAGGAATATATGAATAATCAAGATCCATGTGTACTATCAAGATGAATTTGGAAGATAAATACAAATCTAAGAAAATCAAGCCTAATTAAAACAACTACACTAAAAATAGTTAAAGGATGTATTTGAACTCAAGATAGCAAAATAATACAAATAACAAGACCAAACGAAAAGAAAAAAGATCAAATCACTAAAAAGAAAGAACAAAGTAAAAAAAAAATTTAAAAATAAATGGAGAAACTAGAAAGAAAAACTAAACAATAATAAAAATCAAATAAATAGATACAAACAAGAGTTAATCATAATGTTAGTGCAAGCAAATAAAATGGTGATTTTTTCGTGTAAGTGTAATAGAGGCATTACTCTTTGTGACAGGGTGACCCATAATCTAAGAAAGTAATAGGAATAGAAAAATAGAAAAATAACAAGAGAGACAATTTTTTTACAAATTGATAGGGAAACAACACAAAAAAAATGGGGAAAAAGAAGAAAAAGAAGGGGTGGCCAAGTTGACTCCAGATGTATGAGACAAGTAGAAATTTCCTATATAGTTATATGGATGTGATATACAACATGAACTTCATGAAAAATGTAGTTCTCTAGGGTAATGTGATAGAAGAAAAGTGATGATAAGAAAACATGATTCATGTTACAGAGGAAATATAAAAATTAGGATCGTAAAACACTAAGAGTGTTTGAATGGGTACTTGAAAAATGGAAAGAATGTGGGATCAGAATAAATGAAAGTAAAATACATATTTTTTTTATTTTAAATAATTAGTTTATAATGTTTTTGTGTTTTTTGGATGATCAACAGAGAAGAAATATTAACAAGAAGGCCTAGATAACTACCAAACTAAGGAAATGCACTTCCACAGGTAAGAGCTCAAACAATAGCTAAACTAAATGCAATAGGGATCATCAATATAAATAATGGCATAGGAAACCAACTAATCAAATAAATTCACATATAAGATTAGTAGTTCTAATAATAGATAAAGCTGACTGTAATGGCCCATGCTTGTAAAATGGTGAGATTATGATCTTCTTAAGGCAATAATGCATACCAAATAACATTATGCAATGGGAAATAAAACTGAAGTGCCATTCAGCAAGAAAAAATGATGTGTTTTTGTATCCATGTTCAATTGTCTATAAGAAGAAGATAAAAAATATTATTCAAACTAAACTACTTTGTATAACAGGTATTACATGTGTCCCAAATTCCTATGATTCATAATCAAGGTCATAATTGGTCAATAGATAGAATTGTCTAGGTTACAATGGACTAAAGTATGAAAAGAATATGGTTCTTAGTAAAATAGTCTAGCATAAAAAAAGAAAAAATGAATATGGTCCAGAAGAAGATGGTCCAATATGGGATAAAAATAGTCTATTGAAATATAAATGATTTAAAATGCCAATGGTCCAATGTTTCAACTATCCAAAGCCATAAAATAATGTGGTTCTCATGAGAACGGTCCATGGTAGGTCAAGAGATAATGAATGTGGTCCAAGATAGGATGGCCCAAGATATAATAGTGGGATAAAATGACTTTAGCTCAAGTTGACCCTAAGTAAGGGGTGTTGTAGACAATGGTTTAAAACTTTGTCAAGCATATAATTGCTTGAGATGTAAAATGTTCATGGGCTCTGAGAGTTCTTCGCCATATGGAGTATCCAACTAGTATGCCCCCAATCCATAATTTTTTTTGATAACATATGGGCCTAACCAATTAAGTTATAACTTACCCTTCTTATTATGTTTAGTATTTTTATTCTTCTAGTTCTCTTTCAAGACCAAATTACCATTTTAAAACTCCCATAGGAGATTGTACTTATTGTAGCTTCTATATAACCTATTCTAATAGGATTACAAGTTGTACAGGGAAACCAAATGCTTACCATCAAGAAATTATATCTCTCACAAACTAGAAACACTATAATATTTATCATCTTTAATATTCTTCGAGGATATTTGTAGTGAAGGTAGCTTGAACTCAATTGGGATACTCACTTATGTGCCATAAACATGGAAGTATGGAGTGGCTCCTATGGGGGTATAATAATTAATACGATAATCCTAAATGGTAGGAAAAGTTTTCATGTGCTAATTATGGCCAACATTAATGAAAATATTCTTTAATATGATAACAATGGTTTTTTTTTATGCCTCAACATGATCATTTCCTTGTAGTTTACATGGTGAGGATTTATTGTGCTTGATTTTGAATTTTTCACAAAGGTTTTTAACATCTATATTTACAAATTATCTACCAGTATCAGATATAATTAGAGCTATAATAACATATCGATAGATGATATGGTAATGAATGAAATTTTTAAACTATTTCTTGATGACATAAGTGAGAGGAATGGCCTTAATTCACTTAGTAAAATACTCAGTAGCAGTGAGAATATGTTTATGTCCATCAAAAGATGTTGGGTTTATTTTCTCGATGAGATTGAGGTCCCATGTAAAAAATGGCCATGGTATAGTAATAAGATGTAGTGACAAGGAAGATGCATGTATAAAATTACCATATCATCGATGAACAACATGTTTTCTAACATAATTACAAGCATATACTTCCATTTTAGGCCAATAGTAACCTATTTTGAGGATATTTTTGCTAAGACTACACCATTAATGTGAGCCCCAAAAATTACTTTATGAACTTCCTTAAGCGCTAACTTGGATTCTCACGAAGATAAAAAAACAAAGTAGCATTCCATCATAGCCATTATTGTAAATCATGTTTCTAAGAGGTTATAATAGGCTCTGAAATGAAGGAAAAGTTTTTTATGATTATTGGAAAGGTTAGGTGGAAAAAATTAGTCATGAAAATAATTCTAAATGTCTTGAAACCAGCCCAATTCAGGTGAGGGATTAGGACCAACAATGGTGCCTACCCTTTCTGAATCTAGAATGACATGAGTAGGTAGTAGAAGATTTTCAATGAGAAAATAATACCCTTTATCACTGCTATCAATTTTTATTATGGACCCAATTATTTTCATTGCATCAACAAATATGTTATTAGCTTGTGGTACTTATTCAAATTGTAGGGATTTTAAATGATTTTTGAGATTATCCACAATATGCTTGTAGGATACAAGATTTTTATCTCTAGTCTTATACCAAATTTGTGTTTTGATTGAAAATCAAATTGGAATCCCATAGACCATTAAGTGATTGATATCCTAGTATATTGCAAGGTAAAGTGCTACAATAAGTGCTTCATACTCAGCCATATTATTGGTAAAATGAAAATTCATATGAAACACTTTGGAAATCATATCCCCTTGTGATGTAATAAAAAACATGTCATAACCATATCCATGAGATGTGAAGGAACCATCAAAATATAGTTTCCATTATTTAGGCTCATGTTGTACTACTTCTATTTTCATAACATAATCATATGGAAAATTGAAAATGAGTGGTTAAGTGTCTATAATAGGGACTTATACAAGTTGATAAACAATAACATGGCCCTTAATATCCTTTTTATTCTAATATTCAATGTCAAACTTTCTTAATATCATGATCCATTTGGCCATACAACCTGTGAAATCTACTTTGGATAATAAAAATCTGACAGGGTCCACTTTAGCAATGATAATAGTTTTAGTGTTCAACATATAGTGTCACAAATTTTGGGAGGTTGAAAACCATAGATAAACATGCCTTCTCAATAGGCATATAATTATTATCATAATATAAAAGTTTGTGAATCAAATAATAAACTACGTGTTCCTTTCCTTGATCATCAAGTTAGTCTGAGCATGTCCCCATTGCATGTTTAATCGCTAAAATGTAAAGAAAAAATGGTTGTCCAAGTGTTGGCAGTATCAAAATTGTTAGGTTGTCTAAATATGTTATGATCTTTGAAATTATAATTGACACTCTTTATCCCATTAAAATATGACCCCTTTCTTTAAGATATGTGTAAATCGGTGGCACTTATCTACTAGTTGTGAAATGAATGTATGAATAGACTGGATCTTTCCTTGTAGGCTACAAATCTATTTAAGATTGGAAGGTGGAGGAATTTCAATAATGTCATTAACCTTAGTATGGTCTAATTCAATCCCTCTTTTTGATACAATAAATCCAATAAATTTTCCTTGAGTGACACTCAAGACACACTTCTTAAGATTCAGATAGACCTTATACTCACAAAGTCTCTCAAATATTCTCTGCAGAATGTTGATTCTCCATAGAACGTCAGGGTGTCTATCAAATGTTCTTGATTTAGTTAGGATGTCATAAAAATAGTCTTCAATAATATCATGTATCATATCATGGAAGATGACATCCATAGCATGCTGATAAGTGATACCAACATTCTTCAATCCAAATGGCATGACTTGATAACAAATGTTCTCCATAGTGTGGTGAACATAGTTTTTTGTTGGACTTCTAGAGATATCGTGATCTTATTATATCTATAAAATATATCCATGAGGGAGAAAATCACATACCTAGTAATAGATTTGATAATCATGTCGATCTTAGGGAGAGGAAAATTATCTTTGGGGCATGCCTTGTTGATATCTTTAAAATCAATACAAATATGTATATCTTGTGGCTTTTTACTGACTAGGATTATATTTGATATCCAATCAAAATAGTCCAGTGGTCAGATGAAGCCTACTCCTAATAATTTCTCTAGTTTTACTTTTATAAAATAAGAAATGCATGGATGTTTCTTCCTCAATTTCTATTTTACTGGCTTAGCATTGGGATGAACAAGAGTCAATGCACAACCAAGTAGGGTTCTAAGCATGGCACGTCAGAATATGCCCATGCAAAAATATCAATAAAATCTCTCAAAATGGTTACAATATTATCACACTCATCATCAGTTAGGTAATATCTAAGATAAAAAAAATTGGGATCATCATATGTTCCCAAGTTCACTTTAGTAGTGTTTTATAGAAGGACTATAGAACAATCTTCTAGAATAGTAGGAAATTTTTTATCTTGATCTTCTACTTCTTTGATAGTTTCTAGTTGTTCTTCCCAAACCTCATGATAATGTGATGAATCTGAATCCACCAATTGAGGTAATGACCTACTAGTAAATATTATAGGAAAGTCAATAGAAAGATGCTCAAATATTTTTTATTATTCTGACATAATGCTGGTAATGGTTGTGGATGATGGACCTTATGCATCCATTAGAGATGAGCAAACTTACCTATCTAAGAGCTCCTTAATTAGGTTTTTAGTCAAGGACTTATCTTTTTCTTTACTATTTCCCTAACCAATGATTACCTATAAAAAATTTCCACCTAAGGACATTGATGCTTTATCTTTTTCATGACTAAGAAAGTTTGTCTACTCTCCAAAGTATGCAAAACAATCCAAAGAAAAATTAAATCCTTGATTACAATCACCAATTGGTAATCCATCTCTAAGTCATAGGTACTCTTTGATAGATTTTTCATTCTAAAATTCATCAAGGTGTATGAACAAATTCTATCAGTCCCAATCAATGAGTTTAGGATGTCATAGGCAGAGGGAATAATGGGGTATGATAGTCATAATAGATTTTGAATAAAATAAGTCTATGTTATCAAGATCATCATAAATACTATAATGGTATGTTGCATCACTACCAAGAGTATCATTGCTATTTTATCTAAAAGAATAACTATTTAAAATCGTGAGGTTACCCCCAGTTGGTATAAATCTAAGACCTTGATTCATGTTAGGTTTACCAGGTAATAAATTTTCTAGGATTCCTTGTTGTCATAGGCTAAGGCCTTTTCCTATGTAATCAAAGTTATCCATAATCTAATTAGGGATAGGATATTTGTTATTTTGAAAATAATCAATAATTTCATTATAAAATAACCAATCTCCTTCAATGAAATCTTCTTGATCCCAATTTAGTAAAGTATTAGGTAAATATACCCTCAGTAGTTTCTATGCATTTTTCTTCTTTTTCTAAATCATGTTGGCTTTGCAAGTACTTTTAGAAGGTTTGGTTTTGCCAAAATATTTTGGATACTTGGGCAACTTATCAATCTATAAGGCATCCTTAATATGGTATGTAGAAATGACTATGTCTTCTATAATAACCTATTTTTTAAGGGTTTTAATAAATGGATCAACTAAATTGGAAGCAAGTTTATTTGGGTTGAAATAATTGGATTTTGGCAGATGGAAAACTTTTTGCTTGATCTTATTTGCAACAAATTCAAAACCAGGATAATAGTTATAATTATGAAATTTAGCTTCTAGGTGTTTGTAATACTAAGAAGGCTATAGATCACCAAAAATGGTGACTTCAATACCATCATGCGAGAATTTGAGGCACTGATGCAAATTATAAAGGACATCCTTTACTTCATGGATCTAAGGAAGACTAGGAAGTATGTTATAAGGTAATTCAATATCCATAATATGTAACAAGGTATAATAGGACACAAACCCAATAATGATTGGCAAATAGATAGTATTAGAAGATTTCCTATTGACATTTTCATATCACTTGATTAAAATTATCTCTAGCTGGATGTTCTTCATAGTATAACCCAATCATTGTACTAGATTAATGGTCACTATGTTCATCCCTAAACCATTATCTATAATAACCCACTTGATTTTATGGTTTTCAATGATAACCTCAAAATACAAGGGGTTATTATTATTATGGCCAAGAGTGTAAATGTCTCTTTGATCAAATATAACTTGTCAAAATGAAGACGAATTCCCTAAAAGTGTTTGGAATCATTTAGGGTTAATGTCTTTGATAATAGTAGATTATTGAATAAGGTCATTCAAAATACTTCAATGCACTTCAGACATATGTAAAATAGAGATTTTTGTAATGGTTTTACTCAATTGGTCTAAGATACTATATAGTTATTTAATAGTATCACGAGAAGGCATAGCCTTCATTGGCATAGTGTTTAACTTTGGATCCAAAGGCACAATGTTCATGTTGGGTCTAGTGTTAGGAGAGGTCAAAGGGCCTTGAAGGGTGAATCGCAAGATTCTAATAGTAATTATGTAATATAAAGGTGATAAAGAGACATTATAATTATAACATGAAGGCAAAGGTCCTTAGAGGGTGACTTGTAAGCATCTAGTTGCATTTGCACAATTTAGAATTGGTAAGGAACCATTATAATTAGAAGAAGGGGGTCCAAAAATAGTAGCATGTAAAAACTAAGGCATAACAAAATTACTTGTAATCGATGTGATGTTACTTGAAGAGGAGGGTGTTGACCCTATAATCATGGCTATAATACTTTGATAAGCATGGGATGGTTCATGAGCTTTGATAGTGATGGTGGTAATGTGGCTTGTGAAAATATGTTGCATGGTATTATTTTAATCATAATGCATGTTATTGTAACCTAGGTTATTAGCATGGGTATTATGATCTTGATTATGATCATGTTGATTATGATTCTAGCTTTGGGTTTGTTTCTATTGATTCTATCTTTGGTTTTGATTTTTTTCTTGTTAGTTATTGATTATGTCTAGGAAATAGATATTTATAGATGTCCATATCTTGATTAGTATTTTTTGAGGTAAGTTTGATTTCAACTTCACTATTTTCAATCAGATATTGAATGATATGTCACAATTGAACACATTAGTCAACACCATAACCAATATAATGGTGGAAGTGACAAATTCATTTGCCTAATATCAACTAGGTTTGGGTTGATCTTTAGGAAATGGCATTGGTATAGGCCACATAATCACCTTAGATGCTAAGAGATTTTAGAAAACTACCTCAATATTATCTCCCAATTTGATAAAGACTTTGTATTTTTGATTTAGTACCATTCATGGAGGGACCCTTTACAAAGTAGTTGGTGGATTAGGTGGATCTAGTTGCACATTTAGAGTTGGTGGAGCCTGCACTATCTGTACATGCCTTGATTTAATTATTCCATTTCATAACATGTTCTTGTTCTTATTAAATCCCTTGGGTTTTTTTACTAAAATATATTTATTAGGTGATTGGGTCTGATTTTACATTTGACCCTATGAATAAATCTTGATAAGGCCTTTGGTAATAAGTGCCTTCTTAATCTACACACCCTTCTCTATAATTTACTCAAATGTGTTTGCACAAGTGAGTCATAGATTATGCACCACCTCAGGGTATAAATTCTATGCAAATATATTGACCAACTATTTATCTCATAAATTATTTTGAAAGTCTATAGCTAATGCTCTCCATTACTATATATATATGCTATGAATATTTCTCCATCTCATTGTTTAGATTTTCATAAGTCAAGCCCAACCATCTCATGTTCAATACTGCAATAGAAATGGTTTAAATTTTTTTTAGATAGATCATTCCAATATATCACCGATCCCTTAGGTAGCTTAAGGATATATTTTAAAGCTTGTCCTACTAAACTTCATAAAAACAATTGAATCACATAAATGTTACTATAAGCTACCTCTTGGTACAATACAAAAACTGCCTAAATATGTTCACAAGGCTCACCATTTCATTTATATTTTTCAAATTTGGGTACATCAAAATGAGGTAAAAAAGGGACTTAGAGAGTACTCAAATCAAATGGAGATAAACATATTTCATAAAATTTCTATTTCTTGACTCTATTTCCCATATCTAATCATGAAACAATTTATTTCATCAAATTCCACTCTTGCATATTTGGCACATTGGTAGGTGGAATATAATTATGTTGGGGTGATATGTGCCCATTTTGTGCTAAATTTTAGTGATATACACCCTATGATATAAAAATTTGTTTCGATTTACTCCCTGATTTGAGTAAGTGGTCCATTATTCTTGGGTAAATAAACATTCCCTAAAATCTGATGCCTTGAATTTTAAGTATTTTATAGATTTTAAGGAGTCTATGTTCGATTCACCAAACTATGCAAAGTTTGAGAATAAGTTTCCAAAGTGTTTTGAAAAATTTCCTCAATACACACAGTGTGTTTCATTCCTTTATTCTATGAGGGAACAAGAGGCTCTTGTTGATTTAAAAATGTATGCCCTATGTCTAGCAAATCATGTTTCAGAACCTCTTAGGATTTTTTTCTTTCAATTGAGTTACCAAGATCCATCGTAGATGTGTTCTCGACTAGAGTATGTTTCATTTTTTTATACATTATCTCATTCCTTAGAAGTATTGTTGTGTATTGAAGTGGCAAATAAAGAGCTAGTAAGGTCCATGAAAAACTAGTTTATGTATTGTTGACTTATTTTATTGATCTTGGTCATTAGGTGTTCACTCTATAAGTGATTCTTTTCCTTTGTTAAAATAACCAATATTTGATTTTTCAATATGAGAAATATATTGTTCTCATTACTACTCTTATTTTCTAATTAGGGTATGAAATAATTTCATATGAAATTTTTATGGTAATATAGCACTTGATTCAATCAACTTAGGAGTGATTCATATTTGTCCTCTAAGAGATGATTTTTGAAATAGTCTTCTTTAGATCTTAAATTTGTTGGAATGTCTTCACACACCATAAAATCATCTTTTTCATCATAAAAATTCCCCTCCTTGTAGATAGGACCATAAGATACCCCACTATGAATATACCTTTATGTCATGTCTTTAAGATTGTTCTCTATGTTTTTCAAGATTTGGAAAATATTTTAAATTTTTTTTAAAAGATGTATTTTTATTTCTTCAAATAAGTTACAAGATAAAAGAGACTATAATGAAATAAGTGGCATAGTACCACACATATATAAAAAATGCTTATCAATTTACTCAAGTTTGGTGGGTTAAAATCATCAAATTTTAAGAGGGTATGATAACTCTAAAACCTAAAGTGAAAGATGGTACAACAAACTTAAGCCAAATATGACAATACTATAAAATATAGGTACAAATTTGATGTGTTGTGACTATAAAATTATAAGATGATATTTCTTATTAGGAAGGTAACAATGCAAACTAATAAGCTCAAGACGTGAAAACACACAAGAACTCCTATGTATAAAACTAAAACCAAATGGGTAGCACAATGCCACCATAAGGTAATAGAAAGTAGAATGGTCCTAGATATTAGAGCATTAATGAATATAAGATAACCTAAGTTCACAATGATAAAAAGGATGATGAGTCTATATAACAGCCTTCAATCCAAATGAGAAATCGTAACAAAGTTAAATCAAATCAAGTATAAATAGGGAACCGATTGACACCTTGGCCTACAACATAGAAAGGTGAGATTCTAAATTTGAATTAAAAATGAAGGATTTGGATATTTTTACAAAATGTTTTAGACTCAAATGGATAGCATAATAATGTTTCTAAGACAAAGACAAACACAATATTTCAAATGATGATTTGAACAATGTAAAGAGAGAATTTTATTTGGTTAGCATAACACTACCTTGTTCAAATGAAATAGTGGATAAAAAAAGTTGTTTATTTATGATGTGTTTTCGATTTAAAACAATTTTTATACTTGATAAGACCAATAAATTAAATGATAAAATGATAAATTACAACTAAGTATAATGTCTAAAGTCCTAAAACTGATGAGGTTGTATCATAACATTGAATTATGTCTATATATGTGATCTTATGATAATTTTAAGTGTTAATCCAAAAATAAAAGTGCATGAATAAGGAGGTTTTATAAAACCCCTTATCCCTAAAGATCCTACAGTGACATATAACTTTGAGCTACTTGCCCTACATAAATAATATGTCTGCAATAACCAAGGTTATTCTAAAACTAAATTTTCATACATATTAATGGTCCCAAGTGTGGTTAAAAATATATATGACTCATGTCAATTAGATCAATTTTAATTAGATTATTTTGAAAGGATATTATCCTTTTAACAACCACTACATCCATCACTTGCTCAGTGTAGTGTGATGTTTGAATTGCCCCTACAGTCTGAGCTGGAGTACTACTAGCAAAGTTTGCTTAACCACTCAAATAAATGACCCAATGGGTCACCGTCAATTTGTATAAACCACCATATATTGGGTTTTAAATGATACCGAGAGATTAATTCTTAGGTTAACCTTTTCCTAGATAACTTGTGAAGAGATGATGAAATCTTGCTCACAATCCAAGTTGCATAAAAATAAATGACAAAGTGAAAACTCTTCAAGGTCACATTTATATCACCCAAAACATATAGATTTGAAGATAACCTTAACTAAATTCTCTTCATGCCTTTGTACAAGGCACAAATTCAAATAAAGATCACTTTTGGTCACCCAAATTACCTAAAGGGGATGGGGGAGAGCATACATGCATCAATATTTTTACAAAACACAAACAATTTTGAAACATACAGCATAAAACAACAACACTTTTATGATTTTTAATCTATGTGTGAATTCTTATTTTAATTCACCAAAGTGAAGTTTTTATGAAATTTATCCCCTTGGCCTTAGTTTAAAACCTATAAAATTTTCAAAAAACAACTAAGCATAAATAATATAAATTATTTTTAAGCACCAAATGAAAGTATTGAAGACTTAACCATTTAAAAATTCACGCCTTTTTCCATCTTGTGACCCATAATTTTTAGAGGGTTTATATCTACCTTGAAGCCCAAATATAAATGAGAAATCAATATTTGAAAAATTGCTCTGATCTCTCTATTTTTTGGGCATAAAAACTGACATCAGTCCATGCAAGGACCAATGCTAGTTAGAATAGAGCTGATGTCAATCAGTTTAAGCTAAATCAATGCCAATTAACTACAATCAACATCGGTTACCTATTAAAGTGTAGGAAAAACACAACTATTTTATCAAAAAGGATGATTAGAAAAACAAGTAGAAAACCCTGAAAGGTCCTTGGATCTTATGAAACAAAGGTCAGATAGAGACTATACGTGTTCAAAAATAGATAATAAAAGACAAAAAATAAATAAAAAACTCAAAAAACAAGTTTTCTATCATATTATGCTCTTCACAGAGGGACCAATGCTGGTTAGGATAGGATCAACAACAATTAGAGTAAACTGATGTTGATCACTATGTAAACTATGTATCATTAGGAATAACAAAAACACATGAAAAAATGGGATAAAAATATATTTTTAAAGACTTTTAAGAATGTATTAGAATATATAGGAGTTTAAAACTAGATTCCTTTCTTGTATGGTATGGGTGGTCCCATTGGGCATGACAAGATGCAGATTAGGAATCCAAAGTGAGTTAGATCATGCATTAGTCAAGAAAACTCAAAATAAGAATAAAGAAGATAACTCAAAAATACAAATCCCTCATATGGTTTTGAAAATGAAAACTAAGATCTATCTAAATAAGGAATAAAACATTAAACCTTCCCAATAACATCCATCCTCCAAGTGTGGTTCAAAAACATGTTTTTCCCCTGAGTTGGTGTTCTAAGTCTTTATCAATGATGAGTGGCTTACTCCTCCATCATCTCTCAATGTAAAAATGAACTAGGATCATTAAATTAATCAAATGTATGTCAATATTTTAATCTATCCTATTATAAATTAAGCATAATAAAACTACACAAAATAGCTTGTGAAGGTAATTTTGCATAATAAGTTTACGCAAAGAAGCTTGAAAAGATGAGTGAGGACCTTTGTATTTATAGATTTTTACAGATGATCAGAATCAACCATGGCCATCCATCTTGAGATAGATATGTGTGTCCAAGAATAAATTTAATTTTTAAGACTTAATCCATAAATATCCCCATTAATATTTGGATAAAAGGGGCATTAAAGATGCATGGGAGGGCTTAAACCAAATATTTGTTTCATTTATAGATTATGGATACCACCCCACTGATGATGTCACTAGATGATGTAAATATTTAGAAATGAATTTCTATTTAATATATATTCAATATCCTAAATGGATTATTTCACTTAAGCTCTTGATTTGGATTAATTTTATTAAGTGAGGTTAACTAATTTTTTACAATTATTTGGAAATTGTTTGTCCATTAAATAAAAAAAGTTGAAGTGTCATGTTACTGAGTCATAATTTTAATGGAGTATAATTCAAAGAATATTTTAGTTACTTATGGACCCATACCCCATTTAGAGCAATGAGGATTATAAATAACACATGCACATATAGTGTCTTCCAAATTAGAAGAATTTAGTGGTTCAAAGCATCAAATTACATTTTTGCCGTTTTGACTCAAAATGATTTTGGAGAAACTAATAATCACATAAAATTCATTGCCCCATTTAGGGATAAATTAGCCTAAATTTTCACTTGTATATGACAAGCTTGAACAATTTAGTGCATTTTATTGATTTTGGCCCAGATTGTTCATTGTTGTAGAATTTTGATTAAGATTGACAATTTCAACTCAATGGTGATAATAATTGGATGTCTAAAGTATGTAGGCCTATCTCATTGATTTTGAATTTAACCTTACTTGAAATATATCATATATGAGGTTAATTTATTATTTGGAAACATTTAAAATGATTTCCTTATCTATGATAGGTCACCCAAAATAATGTGAAACCAATCCATCTATTTGTTTATTGTAGATGGCATCTCAAACATAGAGTTTTCCTTTTAGGTCTCTATAGGCCTAGTTGACCTTATTCAAGGATATTTAATCAATTTATATATCCTATTAATCTTGAGGAATCTAAAAAAATTATCCATATCCCATATGATCCCTCACACCCTACATTACCTTCTTTAGCTTCATGTTTAACATAGAAAATCATGTTCTCCATATTCTTGTAGGTAGGCTTGTAGGTTCTTATTTTAGGCTAAAACCATTTCAAACTTATTTTTTGAGTTGAATCACTTGGTTTTTATGACCTAACTGATATTTTTAATATTTTTTAATCATTTTAGAATATTTTATAATTTCTTCAAATGATGAAACCCATAAGACTTGTCAAGCCTAGGCCTATCATTCTAGACTTCAGTCTTAACATAGTCTACATGTACATGCATTTCTATAACTTTTTCCTCTATTTCCATGTTTATAATGCATGATAATGAAGTATTTTTGGGTAATATTTAGGTTAATAATCACTATTTATACCTCAATAATTTATTTAAGACCTTTAATGATGATCACATGCCTTTAACTTGCTTTCTTACACTTGAAACCATGTTTGAGCACACTAGACTAATGGTCTTGAGCCTACCACCTAAAAATTCCGTAAAGTATGATATTAGAGTAGTTTTAAAATTATTTAATCTTTTTAAACTCTTTCATTTAGGTGTCTCACACCTCATTCCAAATGGATTAGTCATCAAACATCAAGTATGCTTTTCTATAGGGCCATGTCTCTCTCACTTGAGGATTGCATGCTTGGGTTAGTATTAGAAGATCAATTTGGGAATGAAATAAACTATTGAAACATGGGATAAAGAGAGAGGGAATAATAAAAATATGTATCATATATTTTTTATTAAATTATAATCCTAAAATCATTTAAACAATGTCAAACAGGCTCAACAACTACACTTTTAAAACCCTATAGACCTGTACATTGGCAATTGGCTAATTCATACCTATGAATATTATTTAAAAAAGTTTAATGATAAATATTATAATTTTTTTAGGTTTAATTTATCATTTAAACTGGATTTAAATTCCATTCATTTATGGAAACACCTCATAACCCTATAAAACCCTACTTGTCATGCCTAGAATAGTAAAACAAAGCCATTTATTTCTAGCATCACCATGAGAATTAGGAATTTGGGTGTATTTTTATTTATAAGAGGATATTTAAGCTTTAATATATATTTATCAACAATTTACATGAATTAATAAATCTTGTAAATTCCATTCCAAGAGAAAAGTCGTAATAGTGGGTTTAGTTGGGTTTTAAAGTGGTTTAACTTATTAGCAGTGGTTCATAAGGATTTGCTCCCTAATAAAAAACTAATTATATGAATTTTAAGGACATAGGGGTGTTAAAAATACCCTAATATAATTTGTATTCTATCATCTCCTCCTTCATGAACTGAGCTTATGAAAATTTCTCTTCTTAGCCTACCAATGACCCAATGGATATCTTGAAAAATTTTATGCCTTTTTTGGATATGTACCATAATTTTTAGCATGTTATTAACCTAATAAATCATGGAATAATTCTTGAATATGATTTTTTCACTCTTTTCCAATGTTATTCTGGTTGAAGATGCTTGAACCAATAGGAAAATTGCATGATCTCTTTAAAACCTATTTTCTCTTGTGTTACTTATCTATTTGAAATAATAACCTATTGTATATATGTACCATATATTCCATGAGGTATTTATTGGCTTTAGTAGTGATATTTTTATGTAAAAAAACTATTTTCCTACCTTTAAATCTACCATTATGTTATATTTATAATTGAATACAAATAACAAAGAGGTTTTAAAGATGAATAAATGCTAGAAAAAGATTTTTGGACACCTCTGGATTGGTGTATGACACAATGAAGTATGACATGATCTTAAATGAATGTAAAATGGCCCAAAATACCTATTTTTCATGTTATCATAACTTCATACTTTATGTTTTCTAAGGGTTTACATTACAACATTATAAAAAATAATATATCAAAACCAATGAAACCTTAAAATCTCCAAAATTACCTTGATCCCTCCAAAATATTAATATGGCAAGTGTTTTTATCTTATTATATTTTCTCCTAGAATAAATATACACCATGTAACACCATTCCATATTATTAATAATCACATCAATATTCTTTCCATGGTTACAATTATACCTTAGCTTTTGTAAAATAACCATAAACTTTGTTGAGTTATCTTAACCTATATTAAACTTCATGGTAAAAGACCTTGTCAAAGGTCATGGAATGAAACTAGATGGACAAGACACACAAATGGAATCCATATTAATAATAATACCCTATATATACCTTTATATGACATTAAAGACCCCAACCATGACATCAAGACATGATTCTCAACAAGATTATTTTAAGGTTAGATGACTCAGTTTCCTAGTTTTAAACAATCCTTGGTCATGGGTGACTGATTAGCTAACACTACTCTCTTTACCAAAATGGCACTTCTATACAAAATATATTTATATTTAATTCATAAGACTTAAGCTATGTAAACTAAGTAATTATTTCCAAAAAAAATTATGCATTGATCTGGGAGGTCTAATCTCTAAGACAAACCTATGTGAATTCCCTCTCTTTCGAGGTGAGTTATTGAACTTGAACAATACTTTACACAAAATAAAATGTTATGTGATATATTTTTATGACATAAATATAAATATAGGTATTAGCCATAACATGGAGTATCATGGCCCCATCATATAGATAAACCAAGAATAATAATAATGTTATATGCATGTAAGAATAGAAATTCATAAAAATATTGTCTAGATACATGTTAACATTTTTTCATGCAATACATGATCAAAATAATTATGTAATGCTAAATAGAAGTGATTATTGAGGATTCATGATATTCATCATGAAATTGGAAGGTTTGGGTGGATGCATTATGTCCATCATCACATCAAATTCTGAGTAAAGAATCAATAAAGGTTTTACGATCATGATGCACATAATCAAAGACTACACGTAAAACACACAAAACACACAATATAAGCCCAAGTGTCCACATACAATGCACATTTTAAAATTTCACTCACTCAAATATAATCAGATATAAGGACCTGTTCAAATTTCCTTACATACGTATGAATAATCAATCAAGCCTTTGAGCCATATATAATAACATGTTCAAATGTTTACACATATAAAATACACACACAAAGACATGTTCCAATGTCATCACACACATAAAATAGACAAATCAAGGTTGAGATCCACTCTTAAATGACATTTCATATGTCCTAATGTGCAAACAAAGAATGTATACAAGATATGAATCTAGAAAAGTAATATGAAAAGCATACATTATTTTTTAATTTGATCAATAAGGGCTAAGTTGTCACTTAAGTATATTCAATTAATAAGATATATAATACTATATAAAAATGATAGTGATTTGTATTTTAATATGTATTTATATATAAATATCTTAGTGTATAATTGGTTATAAAATGATAAAAAAAAATGTATAATATGCCCCTATGAGTTAGATGATGAATTTACATGATGTCGAAAGTCTATATGTAGTCTGGAACTGATTGATGATAGTATGATCTCACTTGGAAAATAAAAAAATGAGGGAAAATAGAGAAATGTGCTCTTTTCTACCATAATTCTATTTTTTATATGAAATTTTAGAGTATGTAAGTATTAAAGTACCTATAACTAAATCTGGGATGGATATTCTATGTAGTCAATAATCAATCATGTAAAATTTGAAGCATATATGATATAAAACTAGATTAAAAAGAATGGAATACTGTCAACAACTTAATTAATGTATAAAAAAGTACATATATGTATGCATAAGTCCCAATTTTTTTATGAAAATGTTTTCTATATTTTTTTGTATATATAACATGATAATAAAAGTTATGTATAAGTACAAATTCTATGATAAGTAAGGATCTATGTAAAATAAATGATGGTACTTGAATCTCAACATCTATTAAATGAAATTACACTATATATGATATTTCATTCATATATTCATATTATTCATAATCAATATTATTAGTATCATACCAATCTAGATTTTTATAATCACCATCATCTATATTTGGAACTTGTGAAATGCCATTATTGGCATCTATTGTATCTTGATAAAAATTATGAAATCCCCATACTCTGGTATTGACCTTTCTAATTTCTCTTTCCCAATGCATACTATGTCATGTGCCTTGAATTATATGTCATTATTTGTATCTTTTGTATGTGAGTTTAAAGTATGCTTTCTTCTATATGTTTTATCTCTAAATATTTTCATTATTTAGAGAATGATGTGACTTTTCTTTCATTTACAAATAATATGAAACCTTTGCTTGTATCAATCATTCTCCTATTATTGTTAACCATGATCCTCTAAGCATAAAATTCTTAGTAACTTTAATATGAAATGACATAAAAAGTATAATATCTCTCTCTTGAAGTAAATAATCTCTTAACTTGATTTAACCCATACATTAGAGTTTCACTAGCTTGATCACAATGTTTATACTTATTTATAATATATGTAAGAAATTATATAGAGACAAAATTGATATCCAAGTATTACTTATCCTTAAAATCAATAAAGTTTTTTCTCTCTATGTGATTAGTTATAGTGAAAGGATTCTAATATGAAGAAAGACTTGGAGCTGTTCCGTTTTCACTAACTTCTAAAACCATACATATTTTAGGATTTATTTCTTTGTATATTATTTTTGTCTAAGCCTTATTTTAACAAAATTATTTCTTATCTTCAATTTGAATTCACAACTTATCTTTTAGTAGTGTGAATTTTTCTTATTGTAACTTTTCCTTCGCAAACTATTCTCTTTGTAATATATATTTTCAATATTGATATTTTTGCATTCTTTCTTCACTAGCTTAGCTTATTTAACCTTTTTATTGGCCTAATTTTGCTTTCTGAACATGTTATTAAGCTAAATGGGCCTTTTCAACCTTTCATTTATTTTATTTATCCTTTTGTGTCCACATTTTTAGTATTTTTATTTTACCACTTTTTATACTTTCTCTTATTACACTATGGGATTTTTTATTGGGGTATCAATAATAAAAAACCAATACCAATTACATTTTTCATTTTATTTCCATTCATTTTATGATAATCACAATAGTAGTTTGATTTTATTAGAGGATGTAAAAGAGGTAGTTTGGTTTAATTATTTCTAATCATTTCTCTTAGAATCTCACTTGAACTCTTATTATCTAATTGGATACTTTTGAAAACACTGATTGCAGATGAATTATGTTGTAATTTATTACCTTTATTCTAATTTTTTAACTTTTCCATAATTATTATTTGATCCTTAAGATATTCACAAGCACAAACACTAGGTACTTGAGATTAAACATGTATACTCACACAATCAAGGAGAGATGTGAAAGGTGCAGGGTTTCAAGGAAGGATAGGTTTATTAATTTATTTTGGTACTATATGATGGGATTCTTTCCTTTTGGGATAGTGATAGAATGTATTTGGTTAGAATAAAATTATTTATCATAACCGTGAGGGTTATGAGGAGGAAGAGATTCTTTTTTGTCCATACAATATGAAATTAAAACTTGGAAATTTGTTATTAGAACATAGTCTAGTAAAACTAAAAAAAATAGAAATATGAAATAGTAAAAATAAGGATACAAACCCTAGTAAAATCTATGGTTATTATTTGGAAACATTTAAATAATAATCAACTTCACCAATATGTTTATCAAATTTGGGATTAAAAAAACCCTAGATGACAAAATACCATGAAAAAATAGAGGGAATAATATATAAACATCAAGCACTTACTTATTTTAAACTATGAATGTTTTGAAGCTTACTGTAAATATCAAAATATATTAGGAAACAAAAACATAATCTTAAAATGATGTTGTGGGAGGAATTAGACACTCATACTTATTGAGTTTGAAAGTATGTTATTTGAAATCAAGGATTTCAAAATGGATTAGGGTATATACAATAATGTTTTGGGATTGACACTAGAGGGGTGGAATTCATGTCCAATCTGATATCACTCATGTCCACTTATAGTATAAATTCAAGGTTTTTAGGTTCTTTGTATCTTCATCTATAGAACTTGTATTTTATGCAGTAGTTTTCAAACACTTGTGAGGACACTATGTGACTAATTTTACTTCAAAAAAAATTAGTTATTTTATATGTTAATACTGATTAAAATTAATGGGAGAAAAATGGATCAATATTTGAATTTGGGCAAGACCCCAAAATCCTATGTGTTGAGCATTTCCTATATACTAATACATTAAAGAGAGATCAAACATAATGCAGTTCTTCCATGCTATGAATGTGTTTGAATGATTGGTGTAGTGTTTTATATGTTAGTGAAATTTTAATGTTATTAAGTATCATAACCATGACTTATGACTATGTATTATGTATTCATACCTGAGGAATGGTATAAATGGGTCATATGTAATAAGAATTGGTATAAATAGGTGTTTTGATCTTAGTGTGAAATTATGATTTTAGTGTTTTTCAATGTGTAACCCTCCTCTAAAATAATTTTTGGAATGTGTTTATATAGTAATATATTTGAAACTATTTTGAATGGGGCACCATAGCGACATAGGCCTACCTTTTCATAACTTTTTATTTTTTTAATTAATCATTATTTTATGGGAAGATAAGAGAGGGGACATAGACACTAGATTTGTGCACTATAGTCACCTAGGGTACTGTAGTACAATGAGTAAATTAATAATATTTAGAGCATAAAATATTCATAATATGATAGGGATAAGGATGAGTACATTTATGGGACACTTATAAGCTTCAAATATTGATTATTTTTTCACTAAACGTGATCAAAAGTGAGTAAAGAGGTCATAGTATAGGTCTACATCTAAGTGTAAAAGAGTGGTAAAATGTTCTTAGTTTTATCTTAAATATTAATTTATGTGTTTATGATTATATAATGATGTAAATGGTATGAAGGGGAACATAACTATTATAATAATAAAATATACTAATAAGAAATAAAATAAAATAAGAAATTAATGAAGATTAATAAGATGAATAAGGTGAAATATAGAATAACATAAAAAGTTTAGAGATAAAGAGTGTGGAGTTATAGATTAATGAGATAAATAGAATGTAACAACTAATTTTAATTATATATAAATAAAGGGAGTTATATTAGGAAGAAAACTATGTACTATATATGTGGATGATTTCACCTACATTGAAATATTATTAATTTAGTTATTAACTGAGTAAAATCACACAATACTAACCTATATGATAAATTTTATCTAACTAAATTTATCTCAAATCACCTAATTATCTAAAACCATGCTCCATATTTTTTGTCAAGTATTTTATGCACTACCCAAACATTTGTTATCTAATTTTTAGAGGATAATAATACACATTAATGATACTCAAATATTTAGAGAAAATATTAGCTAATAATATTTTTCCCACATACATGTCAAATAAATAAATAAATTTAAAATGTGTGGTGGCCCTATCTAAGAGGATAGATACTTAAGGGATGGTGCATGGAAATGGTCATCATCCTTTAAAGGTGTAACTAATGGATAAATTAGGTAAAATATTTTGGTGGAATGAATAGAATATATGATAATGTAATGGGAGTAGTAAAATAATTTATAAAAATAAATGAAATTTTAAAAATAAATGAATAGATGCAAAGTATAAGAATTAAACTAGAATATAGATGAGAAAAATAGAAAGGAGACAAATAATATATGAAGATATAAGAAGACATAGGAGATGATTAAGGTGAAAGTGTAGAATATAATATGGGGAGAAAATATGAAGAGGAATAATAAGAAAATAGTTTCATAAAAGATAAGGAAAAGAAATCAAATTAATTATAAGGATAAATAAGTAAAAGTATTAATAAAAGAAAATTATAGATATGAAAATTATAAGTAGATCAAGAAATACACCTAGTTTTAATCCAAATAAAAGATACCACATATCGATCTAAACCCCTTGGACCAAAAACCATCCCCTATTCCATTAGTAGGAATAATGAGAAACTAAGAAAGATTGAATACGTATGAAACAATGGCATAGAGTATAGTGAAGATAAAGATTGAAAAAAATACACTATCTAAGATAAATAATAAATACCTTTATTACACTAATAATGATCCAAAACATGATGAAAATACCAGTATTTTTTAAAGTTACAATGGATGTAAAATAATTATTTTTAGTGTTGGATTGTTACTAGAGTATTCATGGGATAAATGATCCTCACATAATATTATTTGATTTTATGTGTACCTTAAGTGATGACACATTGAAATGGAATCGGAAGACAATCCAAAACCATAGTATGACATGGGATTAATTAAAAAACAATTGTATACATTAATTTCACTACCAAGATATAGTTATAAAGAGAGTTAATAAGCTTACACACCTTATATACAAATAAAATGACATAGTGAAGAAATATGACCTGAATTTTTAATAAGTAGTGTAGAAGTTAGAAGAACCATTTAATAAAAAACAAAGGACATAATTGGTTGGTATCATACATAAGATCTCCATGGATGGAAAAAATATCAATACAATTGTAGAGACATGAGGCATTATATGGTGGTAAGATTAGAATCATAATCATGGATAAGGTAGAACAATTCAATGATGAAACATATGATATAAAACTTGAAGACAGAGGTAGTGTTGTTATGTTTTAAGAAATAAATTTTGATGAAAGTACAAGAAATATTTAAACCTCACTACAAAGTTTTAAAATTAAAAAAATATGGTGTGTGGTATGTGGAAGTGAGAGACATATGAAAACATAGTGCCCATATAATGAGATATCATGAAGAGAAGAAATGTTCCTAAAACTATCACCGCAACCATATATATAAAGGCTATGGCATGTATTTTTTATAATTTTAGAACAACATGGTCAAAATATGTTCCCAATTGCAAAATAGGTTGATTTGAACAATTGTTATGAAGAGATGAATATAAAATATGATTAGAATGAGTATAGAGCGAGAGTATTATTTTTTTATCACATACCTAGATGGATTAAATTTATATTTTAATCCAAATAGTACGTTACTATCAACCCAAAATGAATTATCAAATTACACCTCTACCAGAGCTATGTGAAATAACACAAGGTCCACAATATTTTTATTACAATGGGATCCAAGGTTAGTGCAAGGGAGGAAACCAAGGAGTGTAATTTCGAGGATATTACAAATAAAATATAGGTTAATATGGAGTGGTATACTAGGGAGGAAGAAGTTATAACTAGTATAGATAAATGATCACTTGCTTTTAGTGTAGTAATAAAGGGAACATTTCAACAAATTGTATGGAGGGAAATCATATACATTGTGGATTATGTGAAGATACTATAATAAAAGGTTAATTAAATTTACACAAAGTTTATAAATAATATATAAGTGGGGATTTAATGTATAATATATCATTGGAATGATACATTAAAAATATAGATGTCATATAAAATGGGTGTCATAGTCCAATGAAATGATATGAAGATGTAGTAAAATTCATGGAAAAATAAACTCATAACACACAAGATGATAGTGAACTGGAAGGATTAACGCCACAAATGGTAAATTTTGTAATATAATAGATTATTTAAACATAAAGAGATGGTGAAATATTGGCAAGAGTTGTAAAAATTTGAAATACTAGGAAATATATTGAAGGAGTTAGGTGATGAATCAAAAAAGAGGAAAGGGAATAGGATACAATGGGTTGATAAAAATTCAAACCTAAAAGATAAAAAATATTATAAAAAAATGTATGTAAAATAATGATTGTTATAATTAGATGGGAGAGTAAATGGGAAATATTTTTAAAACACACTATTAGATTTAGGAGCAAACATAAATGTAATGTTATATAGTACTTGGGAAATTTCATAAAAACAATAACTATATGTGGTAACATATGACATTTATCTAACAGATGGGACCCTGAGATATCTCATTGGTGTAGTCATAGGTCTGGAAGTATATTTAATGAGGATTAATACAAATATTATTTTTGAAATCTTGGAAATATATGAATGTAATGCATCATATATAGTTTTATTAAATTTGGAATGTTTAATAGATTGTATTATGATACTAAACTCAATAATTTGAGAAATCATAATAGAATGAAATGAGTTATAATACACTTACAATTATAAATGGATACATATATTATATGGACCATAAAATATTGGTATGCCAAATATAATAATGATGAAGAGATTTTCAAGTCATAAACTCAAATAGAAAAGGTCCCAACTTAAAAAATTATTACGTAGAAAATAAGCATGACCGTATTATCTTTGAGAGTGAAAAACCCAAGGGGTTAGGGGCTTAGTTTGGTTTGTTATGTATTTACGTCGTGCTCTGTAGGTTAATTGTTTGAATCCCCCCTGACACTCGTGGAACTAGAGGGCGTGCCGACTCGTCCGCACCGCCAGTCACATTAAAAAGTTTACTCGGTGGGTACCTGGGGGTTTTTCAGCAGATAATGAAGGTTTCCCCCTAGTCTAAGTAAAAAAAAAGAGTGAAAAACCCAAGGTAAACTCAAAGATAGATTTCACATCACATAGATATTGAAAACATAATAAAAGAGTTAAAAATTAAATATAAAACAAAACAATTTTAGGAAAAAAGAAAATAAAGAAAATATAACTAAATAGAGAGCAAAACAAAAGAAAATTATCCACAAATTTAAAAAATCATTAAAAGATAACTTAGTGTGTTATGTATTAACAATGAAAAAACCATTAAAAATGGTGGTAAATGGTGGTTTTTAATTCATCATGTTATAAAATATATTTTGTATATGTTCAAATCCTCGTACATGATAAAGTGATGATAAAGGTTATACAAAGATAGAATAAATTAATAACAATATGTTTATAATTTTAAAGTCTTTTGTGTGTGTGTGTGTGTGTGTGTGTGTGTGTGTGTGTGTGTGTGTGTGTGTGTGTGTGTGTGTGTGTGTGTGTGTGTGTGTGTGTGTGTGTGTGTGTGTGTGTGTGTGTGTGTGTGTGTGGGCACATGCGTGCATGTGTGTCTATGTGTGTGTCTATGTGTGTGTGTGTGTGTTATCTTATATGGAATCATATCATTTAATAGTTTCATTACATAGTCTGACATATAAGTACAAGAGATAAAATTATTCCAAAAGAACTTTGACGAGTTTAATTTTGATTGCACAGATACTATGATAGCTTATAATAAAATTTGATAACATAATTCAAAAAATGATCATGTATAAAATCTACATTTATTTTAGAGATTTCATAATAACTATAAGTGAAGAAGGTTTCATTTTGATAAAGGCTAAAAATGTCACACAAATCTAGTTAGAAAAATTGCATAATGATATTATGGTATCTTATGCCATATATCTAGGTTTCTTATTTTTATTATGTTACTATTGTCACCAAATATTGCATCCTATATGAGGCTATTCAATCCTACTCTAATATTTGGGCAACATTGGAATACTTGTAGGTATGTGGGTTTCATATAGTATAGGTAGACCTCTAGGGTTAGGGGATATCCTTGTGAATTGATGTTTAATTATTTGTTACCTATACTGACTATTTGTTTTTTTGAAAAGAGATGGAATTATGCATTTAAATAAACTATTCTAAGTGTGTGATACACCATAAGGATTTATATAATACTCTCATACTTCATGCACTAATAAATAAGACCTATATCGCTAGCTTCAAAGTCCTAAGATGTTCTAACATTAGTATTTCATTATGGAGATGATATACATGATACAACTCAAGGCAAGTGGAATATAAGCCATATTGAAAAATATAATAACACTTACACACTTGAAGGAATCCAAAACACTAGTTACACTCCATATTACCTATTTCAATGAGAACCTCTTGCATTAGACATGAAAGGATAAGGAGAAGTAAGGATATAAATTTATCTCTAGAAATCACCATTCATCACTTCACATACTTAGAAAATATGTTTGTGAACTAAAAACTATATTTATTTTATTCTTCAAAGGCAAATTACAACATCAAATTTGAAGGGCTTTGCCATATATGGTGTGGAATTAGATATAAGAGCCAAAATGGCTAGTACTTATAGAATGTGAGAGAGGAGAGAGAATAATTAAGTTCAAGAGTTAGAATAAAATGTGTGAAGATGAGAGAGAGAGATACATCAGTAGATAAATGAATTACGAGATATACCATACAATTTTTCTTTAGATAAATGTCCTTCCAAGGCATTAAACTCTTCAATTTTAAGTGTAGATGTCTCTAGGCTACCTTCTTCAAAATTATCTTCATAATTTGGGCCTTTTTGAGTGATCCAAAGTATAATATGAATATATGAGATCATTTAAATCTGGTGAATTGGTTCTAAACAGGATCCAACATGCATTGGATACGTCCCTAATCATCAATCCTATTCTAGATAAGTGTTCTTACTATCTGCAGTCATAATCATCCTTCTTACACTCATCCTTCACACTTGACACCAATATTCCCATCATTTATTCAATCCAATCCATATAAATTAAGGTATGACACTTTTAAATATTCATCCTATCCTTATATCCATCAAATAGACCTTAAAAGGCATCTTAATTAGATTTATCACCTTCTCGATTTGCGATCACTCTTCATTCACTATGCCATTCAAGACTACCTGAAGTGAAGGTGACTGTAGAGGAAATTATGTGATTTTATGAAGTAATAAATTTATATGATGAGTTAAGTTAGGTCTCATTATATCTCCAAAAGTGATCCTCATCTTTTGAAACTCTTTTATACCTGTAAAACTTAAAACATATCAATAAATATATTATTTTCCTTGTTCCTACAGGTAGGGTATAATACAAATTGATGGGAATGAGCCTAGGGGAGTCATATACAATTCTAAGATCATTTCCAAGTCAAAATGGATCATCTAAATTCCTTTCCTTCTTTTTTTCTCCATCGGGTCATTAGCAAGGGTTTTAGAAGGTTTTGAGAAGTTTTACCCCAAAAGGATTAGTCATAAAATTTTGACAATGAACCTATAAAAAAATTCCATAAAATCAATGTTTGGGAAACTATACTAGATACCCTAACTCCTTGAGTTTCCATGCTAAGCATTCATACCAGTATGATCTTTCAAACTTAGCCTCTTGAGATCCTCTTTGCATTCTGTGCAGGCTTGAGATAAAAAGTATCATGTTTGAATAGAATATGATGGGTTTATAAAAATTAATGGATATAACACACCTTATAACTACCCATATATTTTATCCAATGTATTTCAATGTTCCTTTGGTTTTATAATTGATATCAGACCCCTTTTAGGTACTAAGCCTAGTCAAAGACTAGTAGGCTTAATTATACCTATGTCAGTTTAGGCCACCATGATTGGATTCTAGTACCTGTGAGGCCTCAATAATATGTGGTAATTTTTAAAACAACTTCCTACACCTTTATTAAAAAATTCATCACTATTTAAATCACCTTATCCTTATTTTTTTACTAAATGTGTAGGGTGTGTTCATATAGAAGTACCTTTTGTCTAAGATAGAACACAAGGCACTTCCCCTATCTTCTCAAAATTTTTGAAAATGTGAGGAAATTATACGATTCATGGATACCCTCTACACAAAATTATAGGGTTGTATCACACTTAAAACTTCAAGAAAAATTATGTAACTCAATGACTATGCATGATTTACAAGTATGGTTGTATGTGTACTTTGAATGTTGGATTCCCATTTACTTGTCTTGAGTATCTAATGAGATGATCATAATCACAATATATGCATTATAATATCCTAATTAATTATTCTCCATGTTTGTCTCCTTATTCCATCCATCTTTTCTTGACTAGGTCTAGTCAATTTCACTGTAGCAGATTGTATGACTGTGTGTTTTGTTCATCAAAGAGACATGTGTGTAGGGTGTCCTTACATGGTATAACCTTTTATTTCATAATTAAATATCTCTTTGTAATCCTTTTTTTACATGGGTATATATATATATATATATATATATATATATATATATATATATATATATATATATATATATATATATATATATATATATATATATATACATATATATATATATATATATACATATATATATATATATATATACATATATATATATATATGTATATATATATATATATATATATATATATATATATATATATATGTTTTAAGGATCATTCATTTCTCAGTCACCATCATTTTATGGGTGTATATAGTGAGACTATAGGTGGCCCTCCTATGAGTAAATAAAACTCTATAAGTGGTGCTTTTATGGTTTTAATCCATAATTATAATAAATTAGTTCCATTCCATAGTTTAACATATTCATACCCTATTTTAGGACATACCAATACCAAAACAATCATGTTTCACATTCATTATCCTATTATAGTCAAGTTATAGCTATCACTTTGTAACCCAAAAATTAACCTATAGGTGTTGATATGCCCTTTAGCTTTACTGCCCATGCTTTGATCTCCAATGGAGTCCTTTAGGCTATCTAAAACCAAATAAGGCCACTCTTGTCATGAGTTATGCAACTTTCATGCACTTGTTGCATCATAGGGTCATTTTAAGTTCAAACCACTATAGATAATACTGATGTTCTACAGTGGAGGAGTGCACAAGATGGAGGACCTTATATACTCTACTTACATGGTCAAGTAAACAAAATTTCTTGCTCAATAATTGTCCATATGATAGGGGTATATCATAGAAACATTTAGACAAACTTATACTCTAAGATAGTCTATCATGAAGGGATCAAAAATATTGTAGGGTCCCCACTTTAAAGTTTTTAAGGTAATTAATCCCTTAATTCACCTTCTTAACTTGTGGTGGGATATCATAGATCTATTTTTTACCTCATGGATTCTCAATGGTTAGCATGATGATTTCCATATTTCAATAACTTAATAAAGATTCCAACAAACTTCAGACACCTCATATCAATTGACTACCCCTCTATTAGGACACCTATAGGTGTATATGTAGGTCACAAGATTATGAAAAATATGATATAGACATTGTGCATGGTAGGGTAGAACCAACCCTATATTTCCACCATGGTTTTTTGATACTTTAGATGCTTATAAACTTAATGAGGCTCTTAAATTAGTTCCAACACTAGTACTATAACCTCACAAACATCTGTATGAACCTCCTATAGGTGTTTATCAACATTATACAAGGTAGATTGTATGTACTAGGGAATTGGTTGCTTCAAACAATCTAAATGATTAAAACTAGTTGTATACACCTTAGGAAATCTCTCACCACTTGTCATCCTTCATCGCATCATCACAACTATGTACGTGTCCTTTGACTTGCTTGTAGGTGAACACTTATAGGAAGGTCTAACAATGTTCCATATATTAGTGTGACTTCATTGATATTATCCATTTTATATTAATAATTTAAAGGAAGGTAAATTAAGAATACATTGGAAGCATTAAATATAATATTTCATCTTCATCTTAAACCACTATAAAGATAAAACCCCTCTACAATTGGTGAAACCTATGTGCAACATAACAATAGTGATCTCACTATAAAAATGAAGTATTTATGATCTTAAACTCATTTATATATATTAAAAATGACTAGAAACCATGAGATAAATATGTCCACATCTCCTATGAACACTTTAAGTAAGTGGGTTATATAGACCAGCTCAAACAAGGAGAAAACTTGTAGGGTGTGGGGATAAGCATACAGAAAGAAGTAGTAAACTTTTAAACAATGTTTCATAATGCATGAACAGCTAATATTACAAATAATACCATTAATATTAATTATATAATGTTTACTAATAACCCTTAGAGGCATTTGACCTAATTCCTCTCCTACTGGCTGTACCGTGAGAAAAATTATTGACCAATTTTGCACGAGAAGAGATATGAAGGAGAAGAATGGATTTGGGATGATTTTGTAACTTTCAAATATTATAAATCATTTAAATGAGTTTATTTAAATTTAAGGTTCATTTTAGGAGCCTACCACATGTGCCACACTTATGTAGAAGCTATACAATCAATTGAAATTGCCCAAACTACCACCTTTCTTATTGTTATGATGTTACTCCTAAAAATTTTAGTTATAATATAGCATTTATAACAATTTACTGACATTAAGTATTTTTAGGAACACCTAAAATATTTTTACCCCTAGGAAAACCATACAACTCTCATAAATGACTTAAACCATGACCCCTAACATGACATAGGCCTAAATGTGAATATAACTAAGGTGATGACACATTAAATGACATTGATAGGAATAAAATAAAATTTAAATAACCATAATAATCCCTTATACAAGTTTTTAACTATATTGGATTGACCTATTTTGACTTGTGGTGAAAATAGTCAACTTCCTTGGCAATTTCCTAGGAGTGGTATCCTTGTTATGATAAAGATTGGTAGCCTATTCCTATCCATTGGGATATAGAGTCACCTATGTATAAATGTGACATTGAATTTTTATTTTAAAATATACCAAAACACAATAAATAATAGGAATAAGACACACAAAATACCACACACTTGTGATTCATAAGTACTTATAGAACACACACACATTACCCAAACATACTAACTCAAACACAAACTAACCTGAAAGAGAATATTCCTCATGGATCAAAAGGGAAATTTGAAACCTTTTTTACTCCATGAAATGGAGGAGTTAATGAGGCATGTTTTTTTATGAACCTTAGCATTGATGTTTCCATCTTCTTCATGACACTTGCCAACCTCATTGGCATGATGTTCAATGAAATCAAAGAAGATAGAACCAAATTAGCTATATAAATGAACTCATATTGCATTCCAACAACATCAACCTTCTCATAAGACTCTTGAACTAAAACCTTCAATGGTGGTTCAACAAGGCATACCATATTTACTTATATGGTGATCTTAATAAGATTAGGCTTCTTCATAGTTGAAAGCTCTTCAAGCTCATCAAGGAGCTCTACATAGACAACCTAATCTTGGTCATTTTCATCCACGGAAAATTTTTATTATACCTTCTCATGTACTTGGCACTCAACTTGAAAAATATCTTCAATCTTTTGAAAAAGTTTCATTTTTTTAAGCCAATCATCCTTGTTCTCCTTATTTTTGAGAACCAACACCTCTTCAACATTCTCTTCTTGATGTATGAGGTCATCAATCTGGTCTTCTTTATTTTATAATATATCTACAAAAGTTTCAACCTTGGGTTGAGGTGTTGGGTACTCTTTAAGGACAAGATCTTCTATTTTGGATTCATGAGACTCTTTTAGGGTTGCAACTTCTTTGGCAATAGATTAACTAAGCTCTTTCATGACTGCAACTTCTTGAATAGTGACTTCAAGCTCATCTTCATGCTTGTTAGGATAAGAAATTACCTCATGATCAGATATGGAGTCTTTCTCAAACACCTCTCCCTTCATTTTTTGACCAAATTCTACATGGAGAGTTACAATAGGACCTTCAACATTCTTCTCTTCACTTAAAAAGATGGAATTTCACATACTTTCATGAAGGTGGGTCCCTATGGTGATTTATTCTTCATAGTCACTTGATGTATCCTCTTAACCACTTGTGGTTTGAGCTTTCTCCTCTTCACTTGCTTCCCTCAAAATGGGTTATTTTTCAAGAAGGGATGAGGTAGGAGGTTGATGGATAGGATCATGGGATGGATAGGGAAAATAAGGTCCAATGAAGTGCTTGTGAATGTATCTAGGGAAAAAGAATTCTTGAGTGATCTCATAGGGTAATGTTAAGTTAGGTTGGTCAATAAGAAATACACTTCCTCAAAAAAAAACTTTCACTTTGGTTATATCCTCTTTGAGGCTCTTCAACAAATGTAGGCTCACATTTAAGCACTTTATTTTCCCAAATCTTTTCTCTATCTACTGAGCATTAGAGACACCTTTTTCCAAGTACAATAGGTCCTTGATATCCCATGTAGTTTCTTATTAAACTATATCCCACACATAACTACACCCCTAAATAACACCTCTTAACCATTCCATTATATAGTTATGGAGCACATCAAACTCATAATCCCATGTTTCCATCCATTTTTCATTATCCAATAGATCTAGTATGAGTGCCAACAAAGATTTGATATGATATGGGGTTGATGGAGGAGGAAAAATGTGATAATGGGGATTATGATGAGCTTCCATTTTCAATTATATTAGTTCATATGTTGTCTTGTAGTATCCTAATGTATAATCAATGGGATCATCTAATTCTTTAGGACAAGATTGATAAGATTCATCTTGAGATTGATAGGCATCATGCTATGGCTGGTAGGAATTGAATTGGGATTGATAGGAAGACATTTCTTGGTAGGTTTGTTTATATGCTTCCTCATAGGGATATCCAACAACATATTTCCATATGGAGAAGGAAATGGATGGCCAAGGAGCTTCCATGGCTCATAGGATTGATAACAACTTTCATAGAACTATTGAGGGATTTAACATGGTTTATAACAAGGTTGATAGGTTAGTGTATGGTATGGATATTCATCAAATCTATTCATATCAACCTCATGGGTAAAATTAAATAAAATAATTGATCAAAACCTTGAACAAAAGATACATGGGCTGCTTACATCCAAAATATGTCATTCAGAGTTTCCATTGGTTCTATCTTGCTTGATTCCAAAGCTGATTAGAGGAATGAGACACAAATAATATTTCCCCAAGTGTTTTCATTGTCTACAGTCATAATCATCTTTATTTCACTCATCCTTCATACTTGACACCAATATGCCCATCATTTTTTCAATGTAATCCATATAAGGGAAGGTATGACACATGTAAAGAGTCCTCCTATCCTTACATCCATCAAGTAGACCTTAAAAGGTCTCCCAATTGGAGTTATCTCCTTCTCACTTGGTGATCACTCTTCATTCACTATGCCATTCTAGATTTCCTAAAGTGAAGGTGATTATAGAGGAATTTTTTTGATTTTTTGAAGAAATAAATGGATATGAAGAGTTATTTTAGGTCTCACTGTATCCCCCAAAGTGATCCTCATCTTTTGAAACTCTTATATAGCTACAAAACATCAAAAGCTATCAAGAAAAACTATTAGGTTTCATTTCCATACAAGTAAGGTAGAATCCAACTTTATGGGAAGGAGCCTATGGGAGTCCTATGTAAGTCAAAGATCATTTCCATGTCAAACTAGCTTATCTAGATGCCTTTCCTTCCTTTTTTTTCTCCATCATGTCTTTAACAGGGTTTTAGAGGGTTTTGAGTAGTTTTACCCCTTAAGGGTTATTCATAAAAGTTTAACATTGAACCTATGATAAAATTCTAGAAAAGGAAATTTTAGTAACTTATCTAACAAACCCTAACTCTCTAAGCTCCCATGCTAAGCATCTGTACTTGTATGAGCTTTCAAACATACCCTCTCGGGTGCTTCTTTGCATTTAGTGTAGGCTTGAGGTGAAAAGGATCATATTTGATTAGACTGTGGTGGTTTTATATAGCTTTATGTATCTAACACACATTATAACTCCCTATATAGGTTATCCAATGTATTATAATTCCCCTCTAGTGTCAGAAGTGATATCAAACCCCTCTTAGACACTAGGCCTAGTCAAGGCCTAATAGGCTTGACGTGTTACACCTATGTGGGTTTAGGCAACCATGTTTGGGTTCTAGTAATTTTGAGGCATTAATCACTCTTTTTCATGTTGGAAATATCTTCTTACTCCTCTCTTCAAGGTTTCATCATTACTTAACTCACCTTCTCCTTATTTTTTTACTAAACCTAAAAGGTGTGTTCATTTCGAAGTGCCCTTTGTCTAAGATAAAATAGATGGAAATTACTTATCATCTAAGAAACTATGAACATATAATAATATTATTAAATTCATGTAAACCCTATGCATAAAATTAAAGGGTTGAATCACACTTTTATCATCCCTAAACATCTTAAAACATCAAGAAATACTATGTGTAACTCACTGACTATGTAGGATTTGTAGGTATGGTTATATGTTTAATTTTAAGGATGGTTCCTACCTGATTTCCTTGTATTGAGTATCTCATGATATGATCATCATAAAAATTTAATAATTCTAAGATCCCAATTCATTATTATCCATGTTTCTCTCCTCAGCCCATCCATCTTTTCCTGACTAGGTCTAGTCAATTTTTCTATAGCAAATTGTATGGCTATGTGTTTTATTCATGAAAGAGACATTTGTGTAGGGTTTCCTTAAACATTATAACCTTATATCTCCTATTAAAATATATCTTTTTATTCTTTCAACTTATCTTATATTTTCATGGGAAGATATATATGTTTGCAGGATCATTCACTTCTCACTCACCATCATTTCATGGGTGCCTATAAAGAGACTATAGGTGACCCTCCTAGGAGTATAGGAAACTATATAAAGAGCACCTTTATGTATTAATATATTATTATAATACATTATTCCCATGCCATAGTTAAACATATTCATACCCTACTCTAGGACTTACCAATACCAAAATAGTCATGTTTCACATTTATTATCTGATTGCAATCAAATTTTAGGTATCACTTTGTAACCCAAAAAGGGACCTATAGGTGGTGATAGTCCCCTCAAGATGAATATCCATGCTTTGATCTCCCTTAGATTCCTCAAGGCTAAATCAAACTAAATAAGGCCACTCTTGTCATGAGTTATGTAACTTTCATGCACTTCTTGCATCATATGGTCATTTTAAGATTGAAGCATTGTATAGAATATTGATGTCCTATAGTGAAGGAGTGCATAAGATGGAGGCCCTTCTATACTCTACTTACATGGTTAAGAAAACAAAATTCCTTACTCAATAATTGTGCATATGATGTCTCCATCATGGAAACATTTATACTAATTTATACTCCAAGATAATCTATCATGAAAGGATCAAAAATACTATAGGGTCCTTATTTCAAAAAATTTAAGCTAATGAATCCCTTAATTCACCCTCTCAACTTGTAGTGTACTAGCATAGGTCTCTTTCTTACCTCATGGCTCCTCGATGGTTACTATGATGCTTTCTATATTTCAATACCTTAATGAAGATGACCAAAAACTTCAAACACTTCATATTAATTGTCCACCACTTTATTAGGACACCTGTAGGTGTATATGTATGTCACATGATTGTGAAGAATATTATATAGACAATGTGCATGGTAGGGTAAAACGAATCCTATATTTACACCATGATGATATGATAATATCCATTGTTCTAAGCTTAATGAGTCTCTTAAACCAGTTCCAACACTAGTATTATAATCTCACAGACCTCTGTATGAACCTCCTATAGTTGTTTATCAACATTATACAAGGTAGACTATGTGTAGTATGGAATTGGTTGTTTCAACCAATCTCAAGTAATCTAAATGGTTCAAACAAGTTATCTACACCTTAGAGAAACTATCACCACTTTTTATCCCTTCATCATGCCATCATGACCATATAGGGGTCCTTTGACCTACCTATAGGTGAACAATTATAGGAAGGTCTGACAACATTTCATATATGACTATGACTTCATTGATATAGGCCCTTTGAGACTGAGCATTTCAAGGAGTGGAATTAAAAATACATGGGGAGCATGAAATCCAATATGTCATCTTCATCTGAAGCCACTATAAGGACAAGAATCCTCATCAATTGGTGAAACCTATTTATAACATAGCAATGGTGCTCTCACCAAAAAAATGAAGTATTTTTTATCTTCAACTCATCTATATATATATATATATATATATATATATATATATATATATATATATATATATATATATATATATATATATATATATATATATATATATATGAAAAATGACTATAAATCATGATATAATGATGTCCACATCTCCAAGAAACACTTTGACCATGTGGTTTATATTGACCAGCTCAAACAAGGATAAAACCTACATAGTATGGGGCTAATCATGTAGAAAGGAGAAGTCAACTTATAAACAATGGTTCATAAAGCATGAATAACTAATAGTCCAATTCCTACCATTAATATTAAGTATAAAAAGTGTAATAACACCCCTCATAGGTATTTTCCATGATTCCTCTCCTACTGGCCATATCATGAGAAAACTTGTTGACCAGTTTTGCATGATAAGAATGATGAAAGAGGAAAATGGTTTTGGGCCAATTTTTGGACTTCTAAATCTGATAAATCATTTAAATTAGTTAATTTAAGTTCAAAGGTCAGTTTAAGATCCTACCACATGCGCCACACTTTTTTAAAAGCTGTACAACCAACTGAAACTACCAAAACTACCACCTTTCTTATTTTGATGTTACTCCTAAAATGTTTAGTTATAATCTGACATGTATTACAAGAGACTGACATGAAGTATATTGAGGAACACCTATAAAATTTTTACACCTAGGAAAACTATATAACTCTCATAAATAACTTAAAACATGACCCCTAACATGACATAGGCCTAAAGGTGAATATGACTAAGGTGATGGCACATTAAAAGACCTTGATCGGACTAAGATACACCCTATAGGATCCTAATAATCCTCTATAATTTTTTTTAACTATATGGGGTTGACCTCATTTAACTTGTGGTCAAAATATTCAGTAGTTACCATTCCATAGTAAACAATTTATATCATTTTCACATAGTGGTATGATAGAGACATGTTGTTTTGGATTGTTCCTACATAATAATATAAAGATTTCTCAAGGTTAATACAAATTTATAAAGGCTAAGTATATGTTGGTAGGATTATTCAACAAATTTACAGGATTGAAAATATACACTATAGAGGATAAAATAATAATGCATTACCCCACAAATGCTATAATCATATCAAAATGAAAGTGTGGTATTGTATAGATCTCCCTGACATGTTTGAGATACTTGGATTAACAATATTCTATAGTTTATATAATTAAAATACATATATAATATGGTATATATGTAAATATCCCCTATTTTCTATTAAAATTTTTAAATAAGTGTAATATATGAATAAAGACAATTAAAGTACAAAATACTAAGAGTTATAAATTTGAATTTTAAATTTTAGATATTGATTTAAATGGTGTGGAAGAGAAAATAATCATAACAAGAATAAAATATATGAAAAATAAATATAATAAAGTAAGAGATAAAGAGAGAGGAATAAGAGGAATAAGTTGGAATATAGAATGAGATAAAGTTTAGATAGATGAAGAGTATGAAGGTATAGAGTATAGAGATATGCATAATGTAACATAGATTTTATAATAATATATATGAATAAAGATATTTAGAGTAAAAAATACTTTAGTACTATGTACCTTATATGTGAATGAATGGATAATGAATGCACATATTAACTAAGGATTAACCCTCAACACCAAGATTTGTATAAGAATAGATCTAACTAGATTTATCTCAAACTAAAAAAATATATGTAGCCAAGTCACAAGTTCTATGTTAATATAAGAAACAAAAAGTAATTAACTATTATCACCACTTAATATTAGAAGTTACAACCCAAAATAGGATTGAAAAACTAGTCCAATGATGGTGACATTAAATGAGATCTAGTGCTTTAAACAAAAATTTATAATTAGAGTAGTTCAAGGGTCACATAGTTGAAAACATATAAAAATACTAAAATTCATTTAATCATATAATAAACATTCCTATAATATTAATAATAAATAATCTTTTTGATTACTATGTTATTATAATGATCAAGTATCAGAGTATCTACCTTTTTGTCAACATACAATCAAGTATGAAAGAGATAAGAATAGTAGTGAATTTATTCCACATAGATTATACTACCATGTTTCTATTATTTTAACCATTATAAATAAAATTAAATATACAATTATAGTGGGGTTAATTTTCTAAAGGAAGGATATAATATGAATATAAATTTCACATTCAAAACAATGAGACTAAAAGTTGAGTATATAGTTAACCTAATAAGGTATACTTAAGTATATTTTGATTTACCTACACTTCAAAATGTATTTATTCACTAAAATGAAGAAACATAAGGTATATTATAGAATTTCAACTTTAGGTACCTCAATATTTCATTTTTACTAGTAGGATTTTCCATAAAAATATACAATGATAATATCTTACTAGTAGCCATCAAAATACTTAACTTCCTAGTCAAAATATAAGCATATAGATCAAAAAATATAATAAAACTCCCACTTCTCTACATCAAAAAACTAACTTCACTGTGAAACCACTAATGAAAATTTGACAGGGTAAGATAATCCAAACCATTGGTAAACCTTACCACCCTGATCATCACGAATGATCTAGAAATAATCCATCAAATAAATGATTGGTAGAATAAATATATACATCAATTTTACTACCATGTTATGGTGATAAAAATAGATGACATTCACGTATATAATAAATAAAAATTGAAATAATATTTTAATACCGAAATAAAAACAAACAAAAAAACATAACCTTATTTAATTTAAACATAGGTAAGGAAGAAAATAAAATATAGAGAAACACATCATGAGAGTTGGCAGAGGGAATCACAAGGAGAATATATGGTGAATGAGGGAGTCCTATAATGCCTTTCAAAATTCCAATTTTTCATTCTCCCTTTGGTTTGATCTATCCCTAAAATATCCATGGGAATCAAAATATAAGCATTAAAATAATAAGAAGGATTAAAATTCAAATAATATAACTCACCTCTCAATTGATGGATATGTGCCAATTTTCTTGCATCTTCCATATATCTCCTTAATTTTTTCTTCTACTAAGATGTGTGTTTTGCAATTTTTCAAATGAACTATAAATACAAAAAAAATTATGTTCTATAACTCCACCAATATAAAATTTAGAGCTCATGTCAATTGGATACAATAAAAATAATTAGCCATGATTCCTTGGTAGATATTCATGAAAAACTAGCATTGTTGGCTCATCCCACTAGATCCATTATACTCATATCCCTCCCATTCTGTTTTTTTTATTTTTTTAATATAAATTGCTGTCATATTTTCAACACCTTCATATATTTCATATAATAAATTAAAACTTTTTACTTGAATTGTCAATGATCAATCACCTTTTCACATAATAATAATTTAATAATTATAACCTTGGAAACAAAATTTTAGGTTAGTCACATTGCCCTCATGGTCAAGTCTTTAGAATAGTGTTATTATACTTATGAAAAGTAAACAGTATGATTTTTTTAATAAACAAAAAATATTTGTACCTTAATCTCATAATGGTGGCATATATCATTTAAATCCATATCTCATTTGTAATATCCTAGTGTATCATATGATATCTTTAATAATGAGCACTATTAGCATAATATCAATCATGATTGGTAAACCCAACATTAAAAACCTAACATCACAACACAAAATATGACATACACATATTAATATCTAAATATGTCATCAATAAAAAAATAATTAAATAGTGTAAATGTATGTGTCTATGTACTCTCTCATAAGTTTACCTTTGTATACCTATATTTCTCTACCATAATGGTCCACTAAAGTTTTAGATTCTAGGCCAAGCTCTTTATTTGGCCTACCTACAATATAAAAAAACATCATCGTCACTTTTACATAGATAATAATCATGTAAACTACTATAGAATGTAAATAACATATATAAATACTAGTGTCATATGAGATAATACTAAAACATAATGACTACATATAACCTAAAACACCATGATATTCTAGAACAAAAATGTGAATCTTTAAAAATAACTAAGGAGAATTATTAGAAGGTTTTTTTAATAAAGTTATTAAATGTCATATAAAATGGGATATGAAAATATGATCACTATGATATTTTTACTTGGGATGAATAATATCTTCCAAATGCTAGTTATTGAAAGATGGACAAAAATCACTATAATAGTTTTCCAGTTGCTTGCATGATTTGTAGCATCTTTCTTCCTATGATCTTGATTATCCCTATATCTAGCATAAAGAATATTATTCTATTCATGATTAATACATCTAAAAAAATCATATTTATATTTTCCCATTTATACCAACCATCACTATAGATCATTCCAAGATTAGCATTATTTCATTCATTCACACACACCCTCTCTCCAACCCTTAGAATATTTTAGGTAGATAAATAATCAAAAAAAATCTCAAATTGAGGTTTATCCTATACAAGCAAATTTTTTCATCCCTTCAACTTATAGAGATAATTAATTTAAATTCCTATTTTAAAGACTTTATAGATAATGTGGATTATTATCCTAAATATTATAAGACTATTCACACCTATCTCATAGGTTCACTTATTTCCAATTGTAATTGACATGCTAATAATGTTATTTTCTACTCAATTTAGTCTAACTATATTGGCTAGCATGATAATATTCATTTAAAATTAGTTATAAATAAATACATTGACCAAAACCCATAATGTGTTCATATAGTTATTATTATTCCTATTGTTACAAGTAATTGCACTAGCCATTGCAGAAATTTGTTGATGTAGTTCTTATTATTTCATCCAACTAAACTAGTGAGGACATACAATGTATTAATATAATTATTATTTTTTCTTCCAATTTCAAAATCCATGACATAAAATACATTGATAAAATTATATTTATACCTATTTTTATAAGTAATTGAATAATCCATACACAAAATGTGTCGATATAGCTATAATTCTACTTCATGTTAAAATTAATTGTATTTGACATGATAAAAATGTGTCGATATAGTTATAATTATATATCCTATTATAAATAAGCACACAAACCATCACCCAAATTGTGTTGATACAATTTTTCACATCTTATCCAATTGTATCTAATAGAATATATAATTTTCCAAATTATATTTAATATATATTTTGATCAATAAAAATATGTAAAATCAATTAACTTATATAAATTATCATCCCTTTGTTTCATAAAATTGTATTGACCAAGATGATATAGTTAAAATTAGTTCAAACTTATTTAACTTTATTACCCATTCTAATACAATTCATCTCATCTCTGTTAAACTATATTATATTAGCCAAGAAAATACCATACATCACAATTTACTAAAGCCTCTTAAATATCATCATATTTCCCTAGAATCCACATTGCATATTGTAATACAAAATTCCAAATATTTTATAATCATTATTAAGCCTATTGATCTTGATGTTGATTATAATTCACCTATATCCCTCAAGTTTAGACATCTTGTGAAACATATCCATCCTTTCTCACATAGGTTGAGGCATCTTGTGATGCTTACCATTTTCCTATTTTTCACTTTGAGGCATATCTTGATGCCCATCCATATCTTCATGCATGATTTTGGGGAATTATATGATTCCCCTCCTCATTATATAACATTATTCATATCACATCCTTACTATGATAAAAATGTTTAAGAACATTTCACATCATTAAAGAAACACACTCATCTTCAAGAAACGTTTCAATAAAAATACACTTGCATTTCACATATCCTTATTTCATGTTATAATATCTTTAGAATTTAATGTTCCATGCCACTTTTTAAATATTATTTTTATCATGACCTTTAGTGTATAACTTAATAATATTTTTTATAGTTTAAAGTTATTTTTTTAATAGATAGAATAAACACGTTTGAAACTAGATATATGAAATAGATAAGTGAGGGAAAACCAAGAATGAGGGTTTTGAACAATGGTTTCAAAACCGAGAATGGGGGTTTTGAACAATGTTTCCAAAACCAAGAGGGTTTATAGATCCCACAACCATGTCAATTCTAAATAAGAGGTTTTTAAGGTTCCCACAACCATGTCAAGAATAATAGGAGATTTTTAAGGATTAAAATTGTGAGAGGTTTTGATAGATCCCACAACTATGAAAAGATGGTTTGAGAATAACATTATCAAGATAAGATAGGCAAATCCTCAACAGATAAAAAATATAGACAATATCTATCCCCCTTCAATAGAACTTCCTCAAAACTTTAGATGCATAACAAAATCTACCTATAAATAGCCTATCTTACACTAATATTTTTTTTTCTCAAAACATATGCTAAGCCTATGAATAACAAAAGAACAACTAGTAAGACTACATACCCACTACTTTAAACAATAGCTAAATCATAACAAGGTGATAGGAAAATCATCTGACCTAATTTAGTAATAGCTTGATAAAAATAATTTCAACATTTATAGGCTTTGAAGTATCCTGAAACATTAAAAACAATGGAGGCAACTCCTAAACAAACATAAATTATAGACCATAAATGTCACACTTTGGTAGAGTTTCCCTAAAAATTCTATTACAAAACAAAATCCTGCTAACATTAAACACTCTTCTACTAATATTATGGTTCCTTGAAGCATCCACATAGCCTCCACACAACTAAAGTGAATCTATATGTACCACATACCCACTAATATAAATAACAATTGAATCAAAATAATGAACTATTCAACTTATCCTTGGAAATCTAACAATATCTTGATACAAATCAGGAATCTTAAACCCATCATAAATCACCTTTGTCTTTAATTTGTATAAAAAACTTTCATCAAATTGTCTACCATTTTACCTCTTTTATAATGGTGGTTGTCAGGATTGTTACACAATAAGCCCATTAACTAACCAAAAACACAAAAGTATTTTAATAAAAAACCTTAAAACTAGAAGAGGTAGGGGTGAAATCCTCTAACATTCACTCTTCCTAGAAATAAAACAAAGTGGAATCCTTTAACATCCATATAAGGAAGGAAGGGGTAGATTCCTCTATAAAAATCCTAGAATGTTCTGCCCACGAGAAAGTAGATATATTCAAATAAAAGTCATCAAACCTTCACCTTTAAACCCAAAAAAATTGGCCAAAGTAATGGGATTTATATAAAATAAAATAGAGATATACTCCCTTTGGATCTTGAAATTAGATAGTCTAGCAAACAGTTAGGTACATGTTGTAATTTAGATGAAATCAAACTTCCTTCCATTCCCAATAGAAAGGGGATAAATAAACATCTCATGGATTGTAGTAAATAGACTCCCATAAGATAACACCAAAATAAAATAAAATCATAAAGGGAATACAAACCCACACAACCCTTGAAATAGGATAGTCTTCTTTTAGGTTGAAATAGGGATTGGACTCTAAACTTCTACCAGTCTATTGTCCTTCCCAGGATAGTCATACTCCTATAGATATATTTTAAGGAGCCATCAAAACTTTTTCTCTAATTTCATAAAAATAAAACCACCTTTTGGTCACGAATATTCTACCAATATATTATCCTACTAGACATAGACTTAAACCTATAGTTATACAACTTAAAATTAATGAATCATGCACTCTGGTTTTTTTTTCCAAACCCTAACCTTAATCTTCTACTCCAGTATTTGACACACACCAAAATTTCACTCTAATTCTCTCCTACCCAGTAGGCCATTTAAACTTTCTAGGGATGACATTGATGATATGGACACTCCCTAGTCCTCCTAGTTGTAGATCATCTTTGTCTCTAGGTTTGTCCTATTATCCTTCCCACCCATGCCCTATTTTAAAATTCCTCCTCCCACTCCTCTCTCCCATGGCTCCAAAACTTCATATATAGATAAAAATTATCATCTTTCTAGTTGTTTTTTATAATTTTATTTCCCCACTTTTAGGATTATTTATATTCATCCTTACATTTTATTTTGGATCTTTGGTATCGCCTTTCAATTTTTAATCTTAACATTAATTTACACTTTACATTCTGCTTTAATTTCTCTTGTGGACCTTTTATATCACCTTTGGGTTTTATTTTTTCATTATTCCCCCCCCCCCCTCTTTTGGGTTTATTTATAGTTGTCCTTAGTTTCCATTATGTATCTTCAATAGAAATTTAAGGTTTTACGTTTCATCATTTCATTTTTCCCATTTTTGGGGTTAAATTACTATCAACCTTAGTTTCCTTTTTAGATCTTCGATATCACTTTTGGTTTTTACAAATTCTATTTTTTCCCTCTTTTATGATGAGTTATAGTCAACCTTGGCTTTATTTTAGAGATTTTGTAGCACGTTCATTTTTTTATATCTTTATCATTTATTTACACCTTATAATAAACCTTAATTTCCTTGTGTATATTTGGCACCACCTTCTAGATTTTAAGACTCCACCTCCTTATTATTTTGGATTTTGTGGCATTTTATTTTAGAATATGACGTTTATGAAATGATTTATTTTAGAGGTTTTTCCTTTATGGTTCCCTTGGTCTCTTCCCCACCCCAACTTTTTACAATAATTTATCTTATCATTACTTATTTTATACCCTTTATAAGTTTCTATGATTTATTTAGTGACACATTTACCCTTTTCATAGATTTTACCTTCTTAATATTTCCTCTCCATGATTTAAATTACATTATCATGCACTCATAGATCCTGTTTTTTACCTAGTCACTTTTGAATAAAAACTCTTCATTATTTTTATTAGCTACTAGCATATCTTCATTATCATGACTTTTCATCAATGGTCTTCCATGATCCAAATATTTATATTTCCATTCAATTGAGGTACACTTAGGTTGATTTCATATTTCATTATTTCTATGGTGCAAGTCTATGAGTCTTTAGGCATTATGGTCTTTAGGTTGTCCTCTTTATCAACCTAGTCAAGGCTCTCTTATGTTAATAATATTTAACACTCAATTTTCTTTTTAAATTTATGTGGAGGAATAAAATATAGAAATTCAAAAGATTATAAATCTACAACATAAGAAAAGTCAATATCAAAATAAAAATAATATTAAATGTTACATCTCACTCAAATACATGATCTTTTTGGTACATCTTAGATTATACATGAATTTTAAAGTCCATAGATGGCCTCATGATATATTTGAGGTTCATTTGGGTGAGTTAGGTAGAAATAATATGGTATGAAGTCTCATTATATGACCACTTATCTATATATTATTAAATTATAGTGTTACCTCCTTTTTCATACCAATACATAATCTTAAAATTATATTAATGACTTTGTAATGTGTATTGAGGATTGGGGAAAATGTTGTGATAAGGTGTAATTCATTATTTTTCATACATGTTTCCTTCATGGGATGATATTTATAATTCATTTTTTTCCCAATATTATGTTTTCTACGTAGGATTAATTAGGTCATTAATGTTGAAATCTCATAACATTACCAACTTTATTAGAGTGTGTTGTTCCCACTATATATATATATATATATATATATATATATATATATATATATATATATATATATATATATATATATATATATATATATATATATATATATATATATATATATATATATATATATATATATATATATATATATATATAGAGTGGGAACAACACCCTCTAATAAAGTTGGTAATGTTAAGAGATTTCAACATTAATGACCTAATTAATCCTACGTAGAAAGCATAAGATTGGAAAAAAAATGAATTATAAATATCATCCCATGAAGGAAACATGTATGAAAAATAAATTAATTCCACCTTATCACAACATATTCCCCAATCCTCAATACACATTATATATATATATATATATATATATATATATATATATATATATATATATATATATATATATATATATATATATACACACACACACACACACACACACACACACACACACACACACACACACACACACACACACACACACACACACCACCACCACCACCACCACCACCAGCACCACCACTTAGAACATCTATTAATTATATCTTCATTTTATCTATAAAATTATCCCCTTGATGGATATTTATTTTATTTTATGACACATCTCTTATTTATATTCCCATTTTCTATTTATCTAATTTAGTTTTGAATTTTCCCTTTCTTTTATGACACCTCTATTTTTTTCAATTTTTGTGTTTTATTTTTAAGAATTTGGGGATATAATCAAACCTTCTTTATAAATTCCCATCAAATTTTATTTTATGTACCATATATATCATCATAGTTATGTCTATGGATGATTGTGTTTTGCTTTATATTTCTCTACAAAAAGCATTGATTTCAATTCTTCACTCATCAAAGTCAATGCTTCTCTTTGTTTCATGTCCTTGTTTGATTTTAGATCAAACTTAAATTTGATGTTTTATTAATGTCACTTTATCTTCCCTTTTTAATTTAATTTTTTACTTGTCTTAAGTTAGATGACATTTTTATTTACTTCCATATCCTTGTTTGATTATATTCATCATTTTTTACATTGGATATCTATTTTTCATAGTTAATTTTTGCATATTTTATTTTCTTTTGTATTAAATTTTGATGTGAGTCATAACTTATTGTTTACAATATTTTACATATATTAATTTTTACCTTAATATTTTTATCTTACATACATTGGGTATGTTTTACATTCATTTATATTATATTTAATTTTACACAATTTGTTTTCCTTGATTAAGATGCCATTTCCTTACACCTAGTTTTTATTATGTTTGATTATGCATATGCTTACATGTTATAGAAAAAAATGAAAAATAAATCATGAATTTCATTGTCACATTTTGGTGACCTAACTTTGAAAACTTATATTTTTTCCTATATTTGTTTGTTACATTTTATATTTTATCCTATCTTAGATTTCCATCTCCCTTTAATGAATTAAAATAATCAATAGGATCCTTTCAAGGCAAGAAATGGTTTTACTACTATTGTGTATTTTAATAAACATTTAGGTTTTCCTCTCATTTTTAAGGTTTTCCCATTGAGCTTCCATAGTGTCACCTTCCATTAGCCACAACACATGTAGCATCACATATTTTATCACAAAGATAAGTTAGGGTACACATTTATTTTTATATATTTACTTAATTTCTTTCAACATTTTTTTTAGTGAGGATCTTTTATGTTACCTATGTATCTATGTAAAAGCACCATCATGTGTTACACTATTGTGACACATGATGATCTTCATATGAGGCATATATATGCAATTTATAGTTTTATTCATAATTTCATAATTTTTTATCTTGTATGGTCTTGCAATGCTTTAATATTTATGACTATAGACCTTAGAGGGTACACTTGGAAAAGTGCAAAATTGGCTTGTGGTTATTTGAAATACATTTTTTAATATTATTTTATCATATATTCATTAAAATCAACTTAAAATACTCTAAATATCTATATAATGTAAAAAAATTATACTTTCTATTCGTTCTTTCTATCCATCATGTACTCCTAATGTATTATTTAGGTTGATACACTCTTTTCACACTTGTCATTTTTTGTACTATATTATCTTATCTGTTATAGCCTTGAGACTTTTCTCTTTTAGTTTTATGATTTGGACATAGATGATACATTTATTTATTATCCAATATATTTCTAACTATATCAGCCCGATTGACACTATGGGCTTAGATTTTAGGATTAATTTTAAATACTAGATACATATATACATAGGGATCTTGTTATCATTCCCATTTATATCAAAATACTCTTTTATTCTTTTTCACTCACATTTCTACTTTTCCCAAGTTCACATATTGAGTATTAGTGCAATATTGACCATAATTAGCATTGACTTCAAAAGTATTATAGTGGTATGGGTTTGATAAATTATTTCTATTCAAAAGCTTTAAAATAATCAGGATGATTTAATTTGATCATAACATCATGATCAAATGTATCATCTCACATGAAATAAACTACAAATCTGATAAACCAGTGACACATCTTAAGAGAATGACCAATGTCAGCATGGAAACACCAAACATTGTAAGACTCATACCATGATGGGGTAGGGGAAGTATTATTATAGATGAAGTACTTAAATGAAGATAATAATTGTTTCATTTTTTATACCATTAATGTTAAGTGAGAAGGAGTTTAACTATATGATTTGACTTCCCATGTTTTCATTGGAGGGGATTGAGAGTGCAAATATGTATTATTAATCATGTTATTTATAATTTAGAAATATTCATTGATTTAATTATATGACGCCTCAAATTGGTTAATAAGGAATCATATCCTTTAGCTTGCGCAAATGCCTCTTTTAATTTGTGTGGGGAAATATTCAAACCTTATATTGAAGACAAGATTTTGAAGCAATCATAAATAGTTTAAAATTATTATCATCATTCATGTTGTGGTCTACTTTGTGGGATAATTATCCCCACCATTTAATGAAAGTGTGATCTAATTTAGAGATAACTACTTTGCATTAATGAAATGGCTAACATAATTTTTAGGGGGGTCATTTTTCTAAAATTATTTAACTAAATAATTTATTAAATATTATAGTTGTGATATTTAATGTTGAAAGTGCTTTTTATACCATTCTAAAGAATCTCTAATTAATGTTTTGACCATAAGCTTAGTGGTAGTGAAAGTAGGAGTCTGGACCCATTCCTTTTAGATATTACCAAATGATTTAAGAAATCAATTAGGTTCATTATTTGTATCATATTTAAGGGTTGTAAAAATATTTCTAATATCAATGGATATAATAAAGGGATATAATGGATAAATTTTAATATGCTAAAGCATCTTGTTATGTGTAAGAAGTTGAGGTATGATATTCCCATTGGCATCTCGAAGAGAAGGGGAATAAATTTTAGTTATTTTGAGGAATGAGAAGATGAGGCTGATTAGTAATCTACAAGGTGTGATACTTCATATGATTGATTTGGGAATTATTATCTATTTGCATAAAATTCATTTATTGAACCATTTAAACAAGAATTTGAGTGCCATATATGGGTGTATTTTTATTTCTATAGGTAGGAGGTGGAGGATGAATAGAATGTTTAATGTTAGTATTAGAGGGAGAAACATTACCAATATTAGGGATATGAATGTTTCCTATAGGAAGATTCCATATGGGAGGATTTCTTACATTAGTATATATCACATTAATGGTATAATAAGGTAATTTATATATGGTATCATTAGGATTATAGATGACGTTATCATCAGAAGTGTGAAATGGGTTGAATCCATAAAGATCATCATTTTGGGTAATTTGAACCATGTTTTAATCAATAGAGTTAGACAAAGGTCGGGATTAAGTGAACCATGAGGGATTATCCTCTTGAGTGGATAAGGTAGGTAAGAAAGAACAACGCACCTATATTATAAATGGGTTAAGATTATCAAGAATTTTTTCTTATAAGTGATTTCATGATGTTAATTAGAGTGGTGAGGAAAACTGTTAAGTGCAAGTTTATAGCAGAGAAAAATAATTAGAAATAAAATTAGATCGGCCACCAATAGAAGTAGATCATCCAAGTAATTGAAGAACTAATGTTTTTATTAAGTTTCCCAAAATATATAGGGTGCACTAAGTTGATCTGATTAGATTATGTAATAGAACTTGATAATTAGATATTAGACTAGATTAACTAGTGTATACAAGATTGATCAGTTTAATCGATTGTTATTATAAAAATAAAAAATAATAACCCAAAAATGAATGAGGTCAACCATGGTATATGAGATCGATCGATTCTATATAATTGGATATTAAGGATAAAACTATAGTGTTATAGTAAATTATGTTTATTGGTGATACGTAATTGAGCAGGTCAATCTAATTTTATTTTGATAAAATAAATAGCCTACTAAATCAAATTGGTCAATTTAGTTTTATAGGCAAGGGAATATTAGAACAAATTACCAAATTAAAGTAATTGATTTAGTATTATAGGAAAGAAAAGTTTAAACTAATTTAAACTAGTTAATTTTGTTTAAAAATATAAGTAAAGAAAATGTAGAATATAATATTATGTCATGGTAGTTGATTTAGTTTGTTCACACATAGTCAATTAGATCAATCTAGTCAATCTATTTGAAACATATATCATAGAACTTATATCAATGTTGAATTATATAATCTACAATACAATAAAGTAAAAAAGAAACAAGAAGAAAGTATAATTTTGTAACTACTACTGTTAATTAATTTTCTATAAATGAGATTAAGAATTTTTACCAAAAGGCTATGTTTGGCATTGTAACATTTCAAAGATATTGGTTTGTCTATTCCATAATGATGACCCAATGTTTCAAAGTGATAATTATGGAGGAAGTATCATTTCCATATCCCACTAAATCTATTTTCAAGGGTAAGGTAGAAGTAGTTTCTCAGTTCTTACCTATAAATGATGCACCACAAAATAAAATGGATGGTTGGATGCTTAAGGTTCAATACAAAGTGAAATCCTAGGCATTTCTAAAATATGGTGACGTACATAGAAACTAAATATCATATTTATATTTATAATATGGCTATGAGCATTGGAACAAGCCTCACATGCCATGATATTTGTGAATGATAGATAAGGACCCTATAAAAAATTCGCATACCCCTTAATGATAATAACTAATTTGATTTGAAACTACATATTTACATTTTTTAGGGAAAGCTAGATAAGATGAAAATAAAGGCCAAAAATTAATTTGTCAAAAACCATGTTATGATTTCTAAAAATAAATAAACAAGCACCCAATTATTTGTTTAAAAATTGAAAGTGATTGTAATTAGTATGAAAATAAAGGTTAATTTCCTTTTCTTATTCTATAAAATGAAACATAGAGAACAAGATCAATTAGGTCGATCTAGTTGAGTAAGCAATACAAAATAAAATAAAGGTAGTCGAAATTGTTTATTAAAATGTGATGCCCAAACAATCTAAATAGAGTAGGTTGATTTAATTTAATAAAAAAAAAACATGTAAATTGAATTAGATCAATCTAGTCACTTTAAGTTATTGTGTGGGTATAGTTTGATAGAACTGACAACTAAAGAAAATAATAAAAAAAATTATTGAATTTTGAATTGAAAAGTATCAATTACAAGTTAATTAATATTAATAAGATGAAAATTCTAATCTATTAATAATGAATTTAGAAGATAAAACATGATCTACCAACTTATTTTTGTTATATTTCTAAATTTTTATTGATTCAGTCATCTAAGGATTTCAACCCTATAAATAAAAAGTAAAACTAGGTTAATCAGCATTATCTAGTTTACTAAAAATCTTGTACCTATAAATAGATAAAATAGCTAAGTCAACCAGCTCAATCTAGTTATATGAAAACCTTGGATTTGTAAACAAATAATGAAACCAGATCAACCATCTTGATCTACTTAGATCAAAAAATAAATGTGTATTGAAAAAATGAAACTTGATTGATTAGCCCAATATAGTTGACTTTTTATTAAAAAAACATTTAAGAGTTAACTTCATGTTGGGTTCACAAAAATGTATGCAATGAATTAGGATGGCTATACAACTTATCCTACTTAGTGAATTTCAAGATCAAAAAAGGTAATCTTACCAACAATCATTGCATAGCTATTTATATTAGGACACTACCAATTTGGTTTTACTAAACCTACTTAAGGGATCTCTTATCACATAAAATCATGAGAGATAATTTTAAGTCCTCTAATCAATTAGCACTAAAAAATAAACCTATCAAATCCTAAAATACATGAAGAAGAAAAAATAACCTAGTGATTACTAAATCTTATGGCATAAAAGTATATAATTAATTTAAAAAAACATAACATGCAAAATAAAAGTAAAACTCTACTAAAATCAATTTATAGGTATTTCTATGTAAGGATTAAAATATTCAACCTATTTATTTTTTTCAATATGAATGTAACAAAATGAAAGAGTGGGAGTTAGAAATACATACCTTGAATGAACCTATCATTCCTTAATCTCTCCCTTAGCCAAAGGTGATTTTAAAGACGCTATTTTGGATTTGTAAATATCACATTATGAAAATTATCTCATGCTAAAAAAAAAACTCATATTTTACATCCAAGACATTCTCACAATAAAAACTTCTTTCCTTTTAAGGAAAAACCCTAAGCAATGACTCATCAATTGTATAATTTGTAGAATTGTGATCTGTAACACTAAAAAATTGAATTTTTCTCTATATTGGATTGTAGTGAAGGTGGTATTTATATATAATTATTGACCCTAAACCATTCTAAAGGTTTAGATAATATGGTCAACCACCTCAATTTTACTAAGTGAAAATATTAACCAATAAGTCTTGCATTAGGTCATTTAGGATGACTTAGTTATATAGCATGTGTTGAATGCTTTATAATAATATTGACCTAGTAGACATAGTAGGAAAAATATGAAAAACGGTGTTTGCTTATCAAAAGGCTATTTTTAAAGGGGAATTTCTTAGGTAATTGGATAAATTGGATTTAATTCCTTAGGGAATTATATAAAAGTGATTTATAGTGGTTTTAAGTAATGGTATATGGACCAATAATATTTTGAATAACTAAAGGTCTTCTCACCCATTTCCTAGTGCAACCTTTAAGGCATGAACATAGAGAGATTGAAACTTGATAGGTTCTTATAAGATATAAAGTGTCTGTAAATGATAAAGTTTTAAAATATTTTGTATACATAGGGGTCTCATAATCATTCCCTAGTTTATCACCACACTCATTTATTTTTATTGCATTCACACTTCTGCTTTTAAATAGTAAAAGGAGGAGTTATTTGTTTGGATTCTTATTATTAGAGGTCAAATATTTCATAAAGGTATTTGAATATTAAAATTATAAGGTGTACCAATCTTTAGAATCCATAATTATGTATATTATGTCTTCTTCTTACCATTTTAGGTCTTCATCAAACAACATCTGCTGAAAAGTAACACATGAGCCAAGGGTGAGATATATTTACTAATGAGAGTAAGAATATTTATCCCTATTCTATTTGATTTATTTACTCAGTACATATATCTCTTCTACTTATTATTATATTATATTCATGTTTGGGTCTCCTTATTTATGTTTCTCTATATACCAAATAATTTGTGATAGTTATAGTGTTGCTTAGGCTTGCCATCACCACCTCACATTGCATATACTTCCCATTGGTTAACCATTGTGCCATTTTTATTATTTTTAGTTTAGTATTTTCAACTATATTTGATTAAGGTTACTGTTATTTTTTGGTTTGTTGCATCAAGTATCTTTATTATATCTTTGAGAAAACCATTTGTTAACATTATTACATCTTGAGGCCTAGTAAGATCCATACCCCATATCTTAGGCATAGGATTTTGTACCCTGTCATCTTGACATTTAAGTGTAGATTATCCTCTACTACATCTATATTTTTTTCCATGTCCTTACTATTCCAAGTATAATCATGATATATTATTATGACCCTATTTTTATCTTATTCTATATATAGAAAGATTATTTTTAAATATCATCCTAGCCCTTGTATACAATATGAAGCTAGTTAAGTAAATAGTAGGATGTTTTTTTTGTAATAGTACGATAAATTTGGAAGGGGTAGCCCATATATATACATAGATAGATAAATAGACGCACACATACACATACATACATACTTGTACAATTAGACTATTTTATGTATTATTTCAATGCTTTGATGGATAAGATGATGATGACACATAAAAAGGTATTTTTTCAAAATATGTAAAACATTTTATCATTCAAGCTCCTTTTTAATGATCAACCTTTTTTTTTTTTTTTTTTCCCTTTTTGGTTTCAAACAATCATCAATGAGGTGTTACAATGATGATGCTTTACTTAGGTGATATGGGATCCAATTACAATAATTATCATTCTCCTACATCTAAAATATTTTTATCATATTAAGTCATGAATGTGTTGTATAAATATAACTATTTTTTTAATTTTTTACTACAATTAAAAAAGATGAGTTGTCTATTGTTTTAGACTTAGAAACATGAACACTATTTAAATTTCATAAATAATTAATTTCACTTTGACTTTATAGTTAGTAATTTATTATTATATTTGAATGAAATTAGGTGAACTCATTAACTCTTATGTATTATGACCAAAATAATATATACTTACATATTAGGAACTTTCAATTTATTTTTCAACTCACTATCATGATTTTACTTTATATATATATATATATATATATATACACACACAAGTCACTATTGATAATGGTTGTACATATACCTTCATTGTGAATTGTATAAACACTATGAGAAAAGATAGGTATGTTTGGAATCGAAAATGATGTGTTTGGAAGTAAATATTTCAATGATAGTCTACTCATCGTACTTATTTTCCAATAGTAGTGGTGTCCTACATATTTTTCAAGAGTAGTGGTTATCTTAAATGTTCGTATGGATTACTTTGTGAAAAAGGTCTCTTCTGTTATCTTTTTTGATAGGAGCATGTATTATATCGTATTATTAATGAAATATAAAATCATCTATTATAAGATAAATTATTTTACACAAAAATATATATATAATATAAGGAAGTATTTTATTTTGTAAAACATTTTAAGGTATTATTTTATATGAGTAGGACAATAGTTCTGATTTAGATATCACACTGAAAGAATTATTAAACAAATAAAATAAATAATGGTTTATTTTGATTAGTACATATTGAAATGAGTGTGAAGTTGTAATTTCATTGAAATAATAATGTATAAACATTCATTCTTAAGCATTAATTTTTAATGAATATTCTAACTTCGTAACCATAATATACGCTCCGATTTTTTTATGGAAAAAGTATGAATGCTTGTACTAGAATTTTATTTCTAAATAGAAGTGGAATATTTCTCTCGTCACTTTATTGTGAGCCTACACTTTTATTTTGTAAATTAAAATGTATTTTCATTTCTTAAGTGGATGTACTATGATTTTTTCTAATTTTATTTAAATAAAATAAGAATTACTTGATAATTTTCAATCTGATTGCAGCTACGATTGTACGATTAGATATGTATTAGTAAATGCTCACGTTGGGATTCGTAAAAATATGCATAACGAATATTTGGAATCACATGAAAAATATTTATGGGTGTGATATTTTTGGCATTCAATTTGAGAGGTTATTATAAGTGGAGAGAGATAACTGCTAAATAGATTTTAGCTTTTAGAAGTTAACTCTAATTATTTATATTTGAAAATGTGTTCTCCATTAAATTTCTTTTAGTAATTACAAATATTAATTTATTTATTGGTAAGATTTGAACAAGTTTATCTCAAGATTTAACTTTTGTAATTTAATAGAGCTAAATACATATAGAGAATAATATATGACACGATCATTATTATATTCCCATTACATAATTATATAGAAAATATTTTTCCTATAATTAAAATATTAATATCATTATAAAATCTCACTCATCTAATTATATTAACACAAGATATATTGTTAACTATTCAACAATATATTTATATAAAAAACTAATCAAGATTAACTATTAAATTATTATATTAACTATACGGTAAATATCATTTAGTAAATAATAATTTGCCCTATGGTAAATATACATGTAAATACTAAATTTTAAAATTGTCGTTCCCTCTTCTCACCCCCAACCTCCTACTTGATTTTTATATTGGAAGAAAGTATATCATGTGAACTAAAAGGAGACTCGTATGTGAATGCTTATTGTTAGGTCTGCATACTATTGTCTAGATCTTGTTGTCTAGATCTTGTTAAACATGATCACCTACATGTGACATCTTGTCTTGCATTCACTTCTAGTTGAATGTATTCACCCATGGACCATCTTCCAATGAAGTATGACAATCAGAGGATCTTTGTAGTCAGAGGATCTCTATAGTTTGCTACCCTTCTATACAATGGTTTATAATATCAATGATATACACATTCTCCTCTTCTGAAACTTATCAAGAGAATGATTAGAATATTTTATATATTTTAAACAACATACAAATGAAAAAATGAAATTAGAAAATGAGATCAAATCCTCATTATGATTTTTGTAGCCTCTGCATGTGATTGTTTTCACTCAATCTCGTATAACATAGATAGTTGCCACTACCAATGGTGATCATTCTTGACATAGTTATTTTGATGCAAATTTGTGCCACTACCTCAAAATACAGATCTATTGCTACTGTCTTACGATAGGATGTTATTTGTTATCCAACCTCCAGTGTCCTCCATCCTTTTGTATTAACTACTTAGTGAATATAGCTTTAAGGCAAAAATATATGTTATTTTATAGGAGAAATTCCCTTGCCTCCCTTTAATTCTGACAAATGTACTAGATATTAGATTCCACTAAAATACATTTATAAAACAATTTTATTTATTTACTTATTTATTTTATTTTTTTATTTTTTTTGAAAATTTTTTAAACATACCAAAAAAAACCATTAATAACATAAAAAATGATAGACATTCTAAATGAAACACTTTAATAAATAAATATTAAAAATAAATTAAAAAATAACTCAATAATATCGATTACACCAACAAAAGATACTATCTTAAGGAGCACTAAATGACTCTTTTCTCTTTTTTAATAATTTTGACTTTAATAGTATTTGGACTGACAAATGACACATTCAATTTTACAATGACAAAATGACACATTCAATTTTACAAAGTAATTGACACTATAGACTCTTATAAACCCACCATATACTAATTTATTTCTCACCTTCACTTGATATTAGAAACGTACATATAAAATACTAAACTTTAAAAAGTGATGACTGCAATTTTGAGAAACGAATTCCATCAAAGTAGAGCCAATGCAAACGACTTAAACACAAAGCATACGTTTAGAAGAGCAGAATATATCTCTCATCCATGAGGATGGTTTTAAAAAATTATAACAAATTTAGATCCAACGCTCATAGGTTTAGAAGAGCAGAATACGTGATGCTAAATGATCATTACCTTGTCCTCATATCTCTCATCCATGCATTTTTCTGTATTGATGTTTGACATACAGATTCTACCGGATCTGCTGCCCCTTCTCGTGGTACTTAAATACCAGTTGCACAATATATTTCACATAGAGACAATATCAGCCACCGTGTTCAAAATGCGGATTGCTTAGAAATCTATCAATTGTTTGTATCCTCTCTGACCTACACAAAACGAGCAGTTCTGGGTGACGGTAAAGAGTCTGTAACAAAATGGAAATGGTGATGTGAGGATAGCAGCCTGCTACCACGTAGATCTGGCAAAACTTAACAAATACAATCCAAGATTGAAATTAGAAGACCAAGAATGTGTTTTATGGCAACGATGTTTTGAGATACGAAAATAGAAATCTCATGCGAAGGAGGATGGGACATGGATGGATCAGCAGGTGTGGAAAAGCATGTACAGATCTGACATGCATAAAAAAATCAGTCGATTTGAAAAAATTACGAGCTCGTAAAAAGAGACTAAACCTTCAAATTTTTGATATATTCAATACTCAGCATGGATGCATGAACGGATAAATTAGGGACTCTCGTTGCTGCATCCAGTTCTGATATCACTGAAAGGATTTGAATCAGTTTTCTTCAAGATTTGACTTATGCAATTCAATAGAGCTGAATACACAAAGAATAATATAAACACACAATTATTATCATATTCTTGTTACATAGTTATATTGGAAATATCTTTCTGAGATATTATTGTCCTTATAAAATCTTACTCATCTAAATATATTAACAGCACATAATTAACTATTTAATAATATATTTTCATGAAAAATTAATCAATATTAACTACTATATTACCATAATAATTATATGATAAATTTCATCTAATAAATAGTAATTTATTTTTATTTATTTATTTATATATATATATATAATTCCTAACATTTATGTTTAATGATATGCCATGATATTGATATCTCCATATATATGTTCATAGTGATCATCTTGACTCGTTAAGAAGGCTACGATATCATCGAGATATACCAATATAATTTTTTCCTCCATGTCACTATATGGTATATCCATTTATATTTCAAAATAAGTGTCGACATTAGTAAGGCTAAATGACACTCCCTTGTAGTAAAAGGTACACTATATGGTTGTGAAGATGATTTTGTGTTGATCTTCACGCATCACTTTTACTTTATTTTATCTAGAGTGACCATCAAGCATAGATATCATTTCAGACCCTATCACCAAATTTATATAAAACTTTTGGTCCCTTATGGTTGATGTATATATTTTTTAAGATAATATATTTAAAAAAATTAAAAATAAACTAAAATCTTGATTTTTTAAGTTTTGTTTTTCATGCGGAGAGTTTTTTTAATTGAAGTGATAGATCGGGAAAATGATTAGTTGATATAGAATTTTCAAAAATTATTTTTAAATCAAACAAATAATTATAAGATTTTAATATTTATGTAAACATAATTTTATGCACAATATTCATATTAAAGTTATAACATTAGTGTATTTTCATTCATTCTCTTATTTTATATAAACATATTAAAGGAAGATTGTAGTGTATATTAGGACATGCACTATTGTATTTTATTATTATAGATGTTATCCTGAATTTATTATGGTATTATATAATTTTTATTTTGTATAAATTTCTAAATCAATGGTTTATGGCTTTACATATATGTGATTCATATTGATATGTAAATTTTCCAAGACCCATATTGAGAAGCTCAATTTGTCTCAATAAATTAAAGAATACGTACTTAATATATATATATATATATATATATTCACTCATGGATTGATCATCAAATATTTATTGTTTTATGCTTAAATCCACCATATTTATATTTTCAACATCCTAAAGCTTTTGAGATATCTTCATATTCAACACAATGTTTTCTTGGTTTAGTGGTTACAGTATATTGACACCCATGCATTCCTAAAGAATAGAATGAGATCCATAATTATCTTGGCACTCTTATGTCTTCATTGACATATATAAAAATTCATTATCATGATTTGTTCATTAATTATCATGATCATTATATTATTTATACTTATTGTGCATGGTTCCCTAATATCATCTAGTTTCCAAAACCTATATTAGAGTATTTTTTCACTTGCACACTTTATCCAAATTTAATTTAAGGTGCGGTGCAATGAATCATATTAAATTATTGCAAAACATCATTTCTAAGTTTACTTAAGAGATTATATGCTCATTTGTCCTTTCATTTTACAGAGTACATCTTGGAAGGATGTTAATGTATATTAGGATGTAATGCAGTATTTCATTTTTATAATATGCCTTGTAATCATATTATTTATGGATGATGCACAACTTATTGTACATAATTATCCATAACTTATTTATAATTACTTATCTATAAGTCATTTATAAATAATGTTATCTATAATCATTATCTTTGAAATAGGGCTTCTATATTTTGGATAATATCTTCAAATATAATATTCATTTATATCCTAAAAATAATTATTTATAGAATAAGATGGATGAAAACGTTAAAAGTGATATGTTTAAGGATCATTACATTTTTACTATTATGTTTTTGTGTGGAGGGCCATATGGGTCCTTCTTATATTTTTGATTTAATGTATTTAGTTTTCATTATACCATGAAATATATATATCTCCACACCCCCATACACACGTGCGCATGCGCGTGCGCGCACACACACACACACACACACGCGCGCGCGCAGCGCGCACGCACGCACACACGTACACGCACACGCACACGCACACGCACATGCACATGCACACACGCATGCACACACGCACAAGCACGTGTATGCACGCACACACATGTGCACATGTACACGCACACACAAGCATGCACACACACATGCACGCACGCGCGCGTGCACACACGCACACACGCGCGCACACACACACACACACATGCATTATGTTGAAGAGTTAAGTTTATTTAAATTACCTTGTATGTTTTCCATAAATATTTCATGTAGTGTCATTTATTATGTTTTAATGGAATAACATTGGGTTTTAATGGAAGATTATGAATCTATGTAAGTTTGAAAGATATAAAATCATATTAACACCAGGTGAATATATCCTTGAACATATTGAAAAGAGATATGGATCTCCATCTTTCCTTTTTGGAATAATATTTCTGATGTTTACATATCATCATTCATACTTTGTACCAATTTTTTATTTTTTATATTTCAAAAGACCCATTTGGTTCCTCTTAACTTTTATTTTTCACTGCCTGTCTTATTTATTGAAAAATTCTTATTAGAGTGAAACCAATCCCTTAGAGATATTATTTCATTTCAACTTAATAAGTCCATTATGTTCAACTTTATATTCATATTTTATTTTAGATTCATCCTCAAATTTAATTTGTATATGATATTTTTTTATTATGTAGTGCCTCAATCTTGTACACTTGAAAAACTCAAACTTTGGTTATTCATCTTAGTTATACACATGCCTTTTTCTATAATACTTGCATCTACTTTATCTTTATCCCCTTACCCTATCTCTTAGTTTGAATACTATTATATTGATGTCATATACTTACTATATTTCCCATAATTCTTAAAATATACTTATCTTACACCTCTACAATTTATAAGCATGTACCTACTCTTAAAATCCATGGATGCTAACATCCAAAATAGACTATAATGTTGATCTTACTACCCCGCTCTAATGAAAGTGTCTAGTGCCATAAAGTCATGTAATTTACAATTAAATGTATTCCAATTATTGTCTTAAGTGTTTTAATGTTTGTTATATTCTAATAGGATTGGTATTAAAATGATTTAACTTTTTAGGACTTAATAAATGTAAATCCTAGGTTTTTAAAGGGATGGAATAAAGGGATAAATACATATGAATATTGTAAATGACTAATTTAATAAATTTAACTTAAGTATAAATGAAAAGGATAAAGTATACTTATATAGATTGAAATTTGCATCCCTAGGTGGTGGTAGTGCTAAAATATCTTAGAAGTGTAATTTGTAACCCTTTGATTTAGAAATTAGAATTTCACCTACTTTGGTTCTATAACATTGTCACTTGGATAGAATCATAGTGAAATATTGGAAAAATCATTATTCTAGTGTAATTTTATGGGATAAAGGGCCCTAAAAATTTTATGGATTCTATGAGAGGTTTCACGGGTCTTATATACATCCTCAAGAACTTTTGATCATCTTTTTTTGTCACCTTTTGGCTCTTATTTCTTTAAAACCCTAATGAATACATACACACATGAAGAAGTAATATAATATAATACTAAAAGAAGGGAAAAAGGTGGGTTGTGGGATGTTATGATTGAACAACCTATAAACCCTATTGTTATGGTTTCTACCTAAATTAACCCCAATGATATGGGTCTTAGATTGAAAGTAGTTCTCCCTAAGGGAATGTGCATAATTAGAATGTACAATATGCAAGAATGAATTTCACTTAGGCTCTTCTTTGATAAATAATATATATTTATGTGTGATGTTAAGTAAATATGCAGAGTGTTGAGCTATAGTATTGATTGATTTTATGTAATTATGTGACAAAGTAGTAAGTACTAAATGTAGAATGCCTTGTGAATATATTTATATAAAAGGATCTTTCTTAGTATTGAGACACTTGTTCATAAGATGACAAGGTGAAAATATAGATAAAATCATAAGAGGAGACAAAAATGAGATTAAAGACCTGAAACAAGTTAAAAACATGACCATTGGAAAATAACATTGAGGTGGAGAATAACATAGTGTGTTCTTATCTATGTCTATGTTATTGCCCTATGTGAATAGAAATGGGTTATGAATGCGACAAATAGGCCAAGGACCCCTGTGAGTGGACCAAGGATGATATAAATCTCTTTAGGGTGTAAAAGTAGGAAAAAATAAGTCATAATAAGGATCAAAAGACCAAAGTGACCATGCAAACAAGACTATCATTTATCATTAAGAAATTCCTATGTAAGTTCCAAAAAAGCATAGTACTTGCATTTACTTGAACAAATTAGGGTGCGTAAATATGCCCCCTTTCAATTTAGTAATGAAATGGAATGAAATTACTATAGTAAATGAAAATTAAAATGCATACATATACTTACTTGTGTGATCAATCCATGTGGATAATGGATGTGCTCTAGAACCAACCCACTTCTTGGCCAAAGAAGAGGATATGCATTGAATTAATGTCTATGAAGAGGAAACCAACAATGTGGGTGTCTCCTATACTAGATCTAAGTAATCAAATGGATTGTGAGAAATAAAAACCCTATTTCCCCCCACTTTGATATGTGAACTAATTCTAAGAAGTAATCTATAAATGTGTAGAATAAATCCATGGTTTCCCCTAAATTGATCTATAACCAGGTTTGACAACTAATGTACAAATGTGGGAAAACAAGCCATGTTTGCCCCTACTCTAATATATAATTGAGTATGAGAAGTAATTTTTAAATTTGGAGAAATAAACCATGATTTCCCCCACTCTAATCTATAACTAAGTTTGAGAAGTAAATGTGCTTTAAATCAAACTATTACTTGACCTTGTCATACACAAACTAGTGTAATTTAAGTCTATTGTAAATTATGTATCAACCACTATAGATAGCTATATAACCTAATCTAATGAAATCTTGGTGACAACTTGAATGTAATCCAATGATATGAGCATAGAGAATGGTATAGTTTTCCATTCCATCTATATAACCTAGTGAAATCATATAGGATCAATGACATGTGCCATGTGTCATTGCCTTAAACATGATATATAAGTAATTTATCAATGTAATATGTGCCTAAAACCATATTTATATAGGGACAGTGTATTGTCTACCTACCCCCATAGTCATAACTTGACTCTAGAACTATATCATAATCCTAGGTAAAACCTAAGAATCTAAAATAACATTTGCCAAAAACCATGGAACCTTAAACATTTGAGTCGAGCTATGTATCTATATGATTGAATAGAGAAATTATGTATCTTAATAAACTTATGTAATTATATTTCTAATCCTGAGTATCTAAGTAAACTTGTGTAATTGTACATCTAATTAGATATTTTGGGTATCTAAATGAGCATGTGCACTATATGTTTGAACCCAAATATGTGAGTAAATATAATGTAGCTATATATTTGATAAGAGAAACTATGTATCTAAATAAACTTGTATAAATGTATGCCTATGTTTGAGTATCTAAGTATCCAAATAAATCTATATATCTGATACTAAGTATCAGAATCACTAAACTAAGAAATTTGAGTCAAATTATGTGTTTGTATATTTGGTCTTGAATATTTGAGTAAATATGTATTAGTGTGAATATTATACGTATGCCCTAATTTTGGTGAGAGAGGCAAAAATATGGTAAGTATATTTAGCCAAAAATGACACTAGAAGGCATGTTAATGGGTAGTTAATGTTGAAAAGATGGTATGAGAATGATTTTATTGATAAATGTAGAAGGATTGTTTATAGATTGAGACTAAGATAGAACCATGGTGTATATTGAGTTTATTAAAGAGATATGAGTTTTGGCATTTGTGAAGATAAATTTATCAGGATAGAAGTGTAACTAGTATGGTGCATGAGATATAATCATCAAGTTATGCATGAAATAAATAGATCATAAATTAAAGATATAGTTCCCAAGATGTCATGTTTGGAACATCTTCATAATAGTTAGAGAAATTTGCACATGGGGCCAACTTTAAGTAGGTTGTATTTTTAAAACATTATTTAAAT
>JARHVA010000575.1:3482500-3560000 GCA_037957365.1 Torreya grandis | reverse complement strand
CACATTATGACATGTAGGAGAAGGGTTAGAGATATTTGAATTATCTATATTTTGTATAGAATCCATATGGTAGGCTTCAAAGGTAAAATAAAGTGATAGCACAATATCATCTAATTTAATTTATGAATGTGTAAAAGGTAAAATATCAGTTGTATATGAGTTTTTTAATTCAATTTAGAATGATGAAGAAAGAAGAGGAGGATAATATGCATCTACTCTATCCTCATTATCATGCTCATAGTAATCACCATATCCATCATTAAAACAATAGTAATCATTATCATTATAAATGAAATAATGATCATTATCATGTGATAGTGTAAAATTTTTTAAATTGGTCCATTCTTTTGTTTAATTACGCAAAAAAATTAAAAATTGATCAACTAGGTGAGGAGGAAGAGTTTCCCTAGAGTTCATCTTAAACTTTCCATAAAAAATAATAGAAAAAATGAACAGTAAACACATAATGTGTAGAGGATAATACAACATAAATATATTTTAAAATATGCTAAATATTTATCCCAAAGTATAGGTAATCATAAATTGACCTAAAACATCCTAAGGGCTAATATTTGGATGTGTGAGAACCTAGTATGCAGATTTAGGGCTTGAAGGGGGTTTTAGATGAAATTGTAAAGTATTAAATAAATGAAAAACCTAATATAGGATTGATATGGATCAGTTAGGATGAGAAAAAAGTAGTAAAAATAAAATTTTATAAACCCTAATTTATTATACATGGGGGAGAATGAAAACCCTAGGAGAGGATTAGGATTGTTAAGTAATATTTGAATTATTGCAGGGTCACCAAATGATTTAAATTTATAGGACTTATTATATTTAAATCCTATGTTATTAAAGGGATAGAGTAAAAATTTAATTAAATATAAATATTATAAATGACTAATTTAATCAATTTACCCTAAGTAAGAATGTAAAGGACAAAGTCTACTTATCTAGATTGAAATGTGTATTCCTATGTGGTGGTAGTGATGGAACAGGTTAGAAGAGTAGTCTATAACCCTTTCATTTATAAATTAGAGTTTTACCTTATTTAATTTAATAGTTTAATAACTTATATAGTAGTGCATTATGTTATTGGCAAAGGCACTATGCTAGTGTCCTTTTGTGGCTAGAGGCCTTAAAACTTCTAGGGATGTTTTGGGAGGTTTCCTAGGTTTTGTATGTGTCCTTAATAAATTGTAATCATGTTTTTGTGTCTCTTTTTGGTTGTTCTCTCTTCAAAAACCTAATGAATAATTGTACACATGAATAAATAATGCAATCAAATGAAAAAGGAAGGGGAAAAGGTGGGTTTTGGGATGTTATAATTAAACAACCTAGAACCCCTATCGTTTTGGCTATTGTCTAAATTAACCCCAATGGTAGGTGTCTCCAATTGAATGTAGTTTTACCTCAGGGAATGTGCATAATCAATGCACACATAATTATTAAGCCCTTATTTGATCAAGCTATAAATCTATGTCATGTTGAGTAAATATGAAGAGTGTTGAGCTATATTATTGACTAATTTTATGTAATTATGTGCTAAAGTAGTAAGTTATAGATGTAAAATACCTTGTGAATCTCTTTACATATAAGGATCTCTACTTTTAATGTGAGACACTTGTTCATAGGCTTAAAAGGTAAAAGGATATATAAAATCACAAGAGGATACCCAAAGGAGGGTAAGGAACTAAAAAAAGTTAAAAATTTGATCGTTGGATAATAGTGCTAAGGTGGAAAATATAGAGGTGTGATCTTGTCCAAGACCACACTATTATCTTGTGCACACAAAACTAGGTTGTGAATAAGACAAATAGGCTAAGAGACCATATGAATAGACTAAGGATGACATGAATATATTGAAGGTGTAAAATTAGGGAAAAATAAGTCATATTAAAGATCGAAATACCAAAATGACCTTGTGAATAAGATACTCATTCATGATTAATAACTTAATGTGAAAGATCCACAAAATACATAGTACTTGTGTTTTCTTGACCAAATTATGGTGTATAAAATAAAATACCAAACATCATTCATTCCTCACCTAGTAATTAGACCAAGATATCAAAACACTTAATAAACTCACACTATTAAGCATTTAATCAAAAAAAACTTTGCGATTTCCACACCATTCATAGGTACAACATATATATAGGTCTAAAATACTAAAGGAGTTGTCATAAGGTCTTATTTGTCAATTTAAAATATAGGTCACTATTGTACTCAATTTACATGCATTACATGATTCACACTCATGCTAACACTTAGGTGAGGATTACATGAGTCTTAAGCCCTCTTCTAGAGTATTTGTTATGAAAACAACACCTTTTAATAGTGGGGTCATTATGCATCATATTGACACTATTTTACCACTAACCCATTTTTCCCCAAGGTCACATTGAAGATGAAACACTAGGGTTTTTCTATTTCATAAAGAGAAATAGACAATGACCTAGATCTGAATGCACTAGAGTGAATATGAGTCCAACCCAAAAGCATATAGGTGATTATATCCTATTTTAGAATATGGGTATGTGTATGGAGTTGGGGGAAAACTCCATGGACATACCCTATAACTCATACACATTATAACATAATGTGTATGCATTATTAAAACATATAGGTATGTGTATGTGTTATAAGATTGCATACACATTCCTATATGTTTTAATAACATCTACACATTATGTAAACTATAAAACAAAAAAAATCCTCATCCCATACTTTTTATCCATTCACATTTTCCTAATTTCCATTCACATTTTGGCTTGAAGATCATGTTTTTGCTATAAATTAATGTTTTGTCATGCAAGACTCACATTTTTCCCTCCATTCACCAAATCAATGATACTACCATGAAGAAGAGGTATGTTTTTTATAGATTACATTAATTATTTTGATTTTTTTCAATTTATTTTTAATGTGAATTACAAATTTTCTCTTTTTATTTTTCTACAATAGGTTGTCATGCTCCATGCAACCCTACACCTAATCCTCTACCTAACCTTCCACCCAACCATCCTAACCCTCCACCTGAGCCTCATGTAGTTCTCCTAGATCCCCCAAGCATCTAGGAGTAATTAGTTTCTCACATAATAGAGAACAAAATTGAAATTGAGAAAATAATTAGGATAATGAAGGAGCCCACTTCCACAAATACCCATCACACCTATTTTGCCAATAACCTAGAGTTGGTATTAGGTTAGGTTGACTTGATAACAAGTCAAATTGATTGATGGAGGTCATATAGGGATAGTTGTAGGGCTTACTAAGGTAATAAATTTTCAAGATCTGAGGTGAAGAAAAAATATAACAAAAGATAATATTTGTGCCTTATTTATTGACCCAACCACTAATGCCCCATTTCTCATAACAACCAAATGTTTCCCAATCCACTGATGCCAACACAATTTGATTAAGGCCAATTTTTGGGAGTGATGGTGGATGGTATTTGACTATACCCTTTTAATAACCATGAGTACCTTTTTACATTTTTAGGAAAATCTATTGCGAGTTTTTCCTCAATCAAATTCCAAACTACTTTGACTATGGTGAGATTCAAGGCTAAGGGAAAGGCTCTGCATAGGATCAACCAAGTACACATCATGCACTTAATTGGCTTACAAGGATCCCTACCCAAAAGTCACTTCATCTAAATATTCCATTTCTAGTGACAAAGGTCATGGAGATAAACACTTTACATGCACTTAGTGTGCTAATTAATACACTCATTCATCATATGAGTCGACTTTCAAAGATAGATGCTCAAGATACTCTAGTTAGTGGTCATATCTGACCCCATTGATCTAGATGTTGTGGTGCTATATGCACCAGACCTTCAGATGATGATGGTGGTACTTTCAATGGCTTCGAGTATCTGGTCTTGACTAATGAGTTATTGTCACACATATTTGGTTTAGATATGTTGGGAGTCTTTACACACATGCATGTATCTTTTATATAAATTTAATGTTAGATTTTTATGTTATATTTGTAATTTAAAAAGGTAGTAATTAATTTACACATTTAAATTTAATAATATATATGTATTTTTTGTGTTCCAAGAGGAGACATTTCCTTTGACATCACAACTAGTAAGTGGGCCAACCCATGCTACTACATCTATCCATGTTAGTATGACATCATATACATTTATAGAGGTAAGATTTCAAGTGAATCTTATATACTCTAGATGGACATTCATACACCTTAATTGCATCCTTGGTATATTTTGTGTAAAACTTTATATAAAATATGTAATATAATTTTGTTAGAATTTTTATTGTTTGATGTATTAACATGGATTAGCATAACTTATTAGAAACTCATCCTCAATATCAACTATGTTTTGATAACCAAAATAGCGAGTTGAAAATTTGTTTTATATCCCATTATATGTAGTTTCCATACTAGGTAAATCCAAATCATTAGGATTCTATATATATAATTCATTTGATAAAAGTTTTTTGGTATAATATGTTTCTATCAATTTTCCAATCGAGCCTAGCATGTCTTCATCAATATGTAAACCACTCCTTTATTTTAAATACTAGCCTCATAGCCAGGCACTTGGTTCCTTTTTATCCTAATCACATATAGTAGTTCAATCTCTATGATCAATATCCAAAATGGTCATAGCTATCAATTCAATTCCTATTTTCATTCCATCCAAGCATAATAATTTCATCTCTATAGAGTTATAAATTTAGATGACATAGCCTCTTGATCCCATTTTACCTAGTCAATTCCATTGGTTTTTTGGGAGAGTGTCCATTAGATCACATTGGTTTATTGGGAAAGCATTGACTATAAACTATAGCCTATATCTATATGGCATAGGCCTTGTGACCATATACAAATAGGGGACCTCAACCCCATATAGATAGATAGGGTTGAGTGGTTTTTTACCACCACCTACTTAGGGGTACCAAAGACCTACTATATCTAGTTGGGGTAGAATTTATATCTATGTCCATTTATGTATAGCTATATCAACTTCTATACCAAACTCTACCTATATCCCTTCCTTTCAAGCTTCTCCTTCATCCATTCATAACTCATTCCATTAGTCCTTTGGGTAATCAAATAAAAATGATAATATTAGCAAAATCAATCATTATATCTTATTATCACTCTATCTCTACATCATTGGTCATGTCACTAACTCAAACTGTCTGTCTACTTACCCCTCACATACACCATTCTAGCTTTACCTTCTACTAGCCTTATTTTTGGGTAAAGCTCCTTGTTGGAAGCATCTAAAAGATCTTTAATAAAACTGATTACATATTTAAAGACCCGTTTGGCCCATAAAACTCTCACATTAACCCTATGACACAACTCTCAAGGGAAAGTGTACTTTCTTCTTTAGGCCTCTCACCAATTAGCCCTCCATTTGTACAAACCTCCTTAGTATGAAACATGTATAAAATTTATCTATAATATATTAAACTTTCTAGACATTCATTTGGATATTTAATCTAAATTCTCCTATTTCTATATCACCCATTCTCCCTTAACCCTTCTCTAGGCTTAGCACTAGATCACAGCCTCATTTACATACTTTTCCATACCTAAAAAGACTAAAACCATGTCCATTAGTGATAATACTTCAAATAATTTAAGATTACAAGTTTTTGTAATTTTTTAATGAAAAAATCTCATTTTATACAAATAACCATATAATCAGGGGTTCTAGGCCATTACTAGGGTTGAGAACACACTAAATGGGATAAGTTTTGTCTTAGTGGGTTTCAAAATCCCAAAAAAAAATCATTAGGTATGTACTAACCATATATAACTTTATCTTTTAGATAGAAATTTTTGAAATCCCACAATCAATTGCAAACTCAAAAATCTCAATTTATAACCCTACCTATGCACATAAGAAAATAGGGTATAGGGTTACTTTGTCTTTCCTTTAACTCCCAATATATTCAAAACCTAATAAGGGATTCTATGCACTTTCATTGAATATATTATACCCCTTAAAATATCAATGGAATCCCAAACTAGTTTCATCATAATACAAATTAGTACTTTGATTATATTTTCAATTGCCTCATTATCTAAGGCATTTGGCTCATCAGGGTTAGTGTTTGTACCTTGTCTGAAATGAATTTCTTGTATTTATACCTTTTCTTCTATAAACTCTTCTAATTGATTTGATTTTTTTATTCAACTTCTTCCTCCTCCCTGAATGTGAAATAGAGCCCATTTTGACAAAAGAAAACAAGAAATTACTTCAAATATGGGGTCCAAAAAAAATATACAACCAAAAAAGTACATACAATATATAGGGAATGTCTGTGGGGACAACAATCTCAATTAAGGATAAAAATAAAAGCTAAAAAGTGAGTTTTTGTTTTTATTTCAAGGAATGCATACATGTTATATGATTGTTTACGTGTTACAAGAATTTGTATGCATTTCCTATAACATGTACGTGTTCCTTGAAGTATAGGCATATACTATACAAACAAGCAAAAAGGCTCATATTCAACTATTTTTTCCATTATAATACTATAATATGATGTAATAACACTCAATAAAAGTATAATATGATGCATAAATCCCTAATAAGATGCAATAAGACTATCAGATGTTGCAATAATTCTATCATCTCATGTAATAAGGCTCAATATGATGCAATAAGACTATTATATAATGCAATAAGATTATCATGTGATGTAATAAGACAATCATGTGATGCAATAAGACTATCATAAGTAATAAATCTCTAATATAATACATTTAGGCTATCATATAATGAAATTAGGCTATCATATGATGCAATAACGCTCAATATGATGTAATTAGGCTATCATATGATGCAATAAGGCTCAATATGATGCATAAATCCCTGATATGATGCATAAATCTCCAATACATGATTAAATAAGACTCTTGATAAGACTATGAAGTAACAAGACAAATGAATGATGTAATAAGTCTCAATATATAATATAAAATGAGCTAATTTTTCCCAAAATCCCATCATAGGTCCTTAGAGAACTATGTGAATAATAGATTCATAAATTGGCACTAATCACATTAATGAATTTATTCATTTGTGATGAAATCAAGAAACTTAGGGGTTATGTTTGTTGTAAAATTAGGATTTTAGGTTAGGGGTTTAGTGTAACAGGTTTGTACATGTTTATATGTCATAAAATTAGGTTTTATGGGAACTACATACATGTTCAAGTGATAAAATTAGGGTTTACGATCAACATGTCATGAAACATGACCTAATTTAGCCTCTTCAATCACATTGTGGACTCTAATTTAGGTTTAGTGGCTTCAAATTTGCCAAATTTGCATTTGAATGTGTATTTTTGATTAAATTAGGGTCATTTAAGTCATGCAGGTTGCATCTAGATTATATAATTGATTAGGCCATAAATTTGGTTTAGGGGATCAATTTTGCCCAAATCATGTCCCTAATTGAACCAATCGACTAATTAGTTTTATTCATGATATAATCATACTTAATTTTGACCAAAATCATATATATCATGATCTTATATTTACGTCAAGGGGTCTAAATTGGCCTCCTATGCCTCCTCAATTGAATTACCCCAGTAATTTAACCTTGTTGTGCCACGTGTGTACCTCATACACCCAAACTTGTGTTAAAGATATCAAAGATGCATCAAGTTTTAGAAGTTTCATAGTTGAGAATGCCTTAGGAGGCCAAATTCAATTACATATCACCATGTGTACCTCGTATGTGCTTAAAAGTGTCAACACTGTTAGAGGTGTCAAGTCTTAGAAGATTTAAATAGTTGGATATGAGATCCCTATGAGGCTTGATCCAAGTAGATATATATACACATGTGTATCTTGTACACACATATATTTTTGTTATAAATATAACTGTCACTTGTCCTTGAAGCATAAGATTTGTTAGAGCCTCAGGACACCCAATGCAATCAAAGATTTTCACATACATGTGTAGATCTAGTACACCTGTAGAAGTGTTAGAGTTGTTAGATATGCACATATTTTATACTTAGACAGGTTCCATAACTAAGCCAACCAATCCAACTAAGGCATATTCATAAATTTATCATACATACATAGAAGCAAATAATGTTTAAATATTGACATCAATCCAATAAAATCATGTTTAGTAAATAATTCACACATGTGGTATGAACCTCTAACTCGCCATTATTGTATGAAAATTCTCATGTAGAGCCCTTTAAGATTCCATCCAAATTTCAATCAAGCACCAAACGTTATCAATTTTATACATGTATACATATTCAAATTATTTATATCCCTTTGCTTTGAATTACCTCTATAGATCCTAAAACTTACATTCATATGAAGTCTTACATGTAGGAGAGAACACAATTCAGCAATGGACAAGCCTCAACCTCAAATCCCAAGCCAGAACAAGAATTCTGAGACACATACTACTTTATTGTAATCCACATCATAAGGTTGAATCTCATTACAATGAAATATGAACAAGATGATTTCCGATATATATATAATCTTGAAACCTTTGGTGAGGGGGTGCACACTGGGATTCAATTTTGATCACCCATCTATATGAGGTGAGAAATTCATCATCTACATGAATAATTATTAAGTATCTCTGCTCAACATTATCTTTGAGGGGATGTAGGTCTTAGATTTAGGGGACACTGTCACAAGTTTAATGTATCTTAAATAAGTTCAATAGAGTTTGAGTTGAGATAACTTATACATATATTATACTTGGTCAATATCAGGGCTATGCCATCCCTTAATGGTTTCAAACAATGTCCCTAGTGCAAATAGATATTTTCTAAGCTATACTTTCATCCCTAGGTATGTCATCTTAAAACAACATCTTAATAAATTACCACATCATCACTAATGGATACATGAAACCATTTCAAGTTTATTGAGCTTAAAACCACATATTATACAAAACAAAACATATTCCCAACTTGACCAAAATATTTAAGAATTTAACATGTAAATACGTTATAGGTCCATTATCTTACTTTCATATGTTACCATCGCAATTCAATAGTAAGGTATAGAACTCTATGGTATTGATAAGCATCAAGTGTTGTCTAGTTAGTTTTTGATCTTGAAATTGTTGCATCCATGGTGTGAATAGGACTAGTCCTATGTCAAATACACACTCTTCAGATGATGTTGGAATAGATGGAGTGGTTGGTGGCTATACCATGTGTAATGGAGGGTTAGATGGCATAGAATGGAGGATTAACCATATTTTCACAAGAGATCTTAATTTTAGGCAAAATTTGAATAATGTATTTGAATAAATTAGGGGAATCAATTGAATAATTGAAACATTATAAGACTCTTGTTAGACATTCAATTGGGACCTCAAAACTCACATATTGAATTAGATGCACTAAGTGACCTTAGAGGAAATTTAAGTGACTTTATTTAACATAATTTTGGAATGTTTTTTATAGAATTCAATGCATGATTCACATTATTAGGATGCATTATATATCATTCTTGAAATAGATATAAAAGATATTCACTATTACACCAAGGTCACAATTCTTATTTCTACGTACACAAGATTATCTATACTACATAGACCAATTCAATGGGTTTGCCACTTAAAAAAATTATTTCAAAATTTATAAATAAAGGGGTCTAGTCAAATATATTAAAGAAACAACAAAAGGGTAAGATAATATTTTAGGAAAATAGGATAATATCAATAAGAAACAAAAGACTTAAGGCAAGTAAGGTGGTAAGGTATATCCTTACCCTACTAGGGGAAAGATCCCAATAGTTGTGCATGTTTCAATTGTCAAACAAGGATTTTGTTAACATGTGTTCTATTGATGAAACATATTGGTGTATATATTTATATATTAAAGTACACCAAAATATTAACATGTAATATCTAATTTTTGTTCAACATTTATTCTATAAAATTAAAAGTAACCAATCACATCTTGACAAGAGTCAAGTATCGATACTCTAATGCAAAATGATTGGTACACTAAAGGCTAAGTTTTGATCATAGGTTTAAAAAATGTACTTTATGGCCTCTCATAATAAAATCAATTATATTATCAAATGTATAACGTTTTAGACCTTGAAACCTTAGTTATAAGCAGTTAAGATAACATAGTGAAATGGGTAAACATTTTGAAGTCTAATGCAATGCTATGTCACCTTAATTCACTGGCTAGAGCTAATGGGACATTTTCCCTATAAAAAAACATGAAATTTAACATTTACCCTATAAGGATGCATGGTTAATGGGACCTTTCCCCCATAACAAACATAAAATTTGGTGGTTTCATTTTATGTCTAAGAAACATGTATGTGTTATATAACATGTACACATTATTTATTATGTTATATAAGGCATATGAATTATATATCATGTACACATTATTTAAATTTTAATTTCAAACCTATCATTTAGGCTCTAAAATGGCTTAGATTTCTGAGCCAAAGGCATGGTACTATTCATCTATAGTCGAGACTGAGAGTTTTAGGAAAAGATAACAAATTTTAACTTTAATCATCAAACACGCTATGAATTTCAACATCAAAATTGGAAAAATTATTACCATTACAATGAGCACATTTTCCTCTTTCTAAATGTATGCATTTTAAAAAATTTGGGCTAGTTTAAGGGTTCAAACTATATTTATTTATAAAAACACCCCTATTAGGCCACTACAAGCCTCACCCATAGATTCTTATTCATTTTTATCTAATTTTATTTTCATTTATCCAAATGAAAAAAAATATATATGGTAACAAACTAGTCATAATTCTACACACATTCAAAAAAACATTTATTTTGAGGTAGTTAGGGTGGGTCAGATGGAAAACTATCCATTTTTTTTTATTTTTTAGGATATAATTAATTAAAAAATTAATATATATATATATATATATATATATATATATATATATATATATATATATATAATATTAAAATAGGTCTATAGCACACTAGAAGAGTTATTCTAAATTTTCAAAAAAGGGTTTCTAACAATATTAAATGATGTTAAAAAATGGTGGGTCACACGGAATGGTACAATTCAAATTTTCTTAAAAAAATATGAGGTCCTCTTCAAATTTTAGTTTTCTTACCTATTTATACTTAACCATCTTTTAAAAAATATAGTTTTTTGGAAACTAGACTCAAAATTATACAATTCATATTTTTATACCATCTTCAAATTTAAGTGTAACCATATCTATTTATCTACAAAAGTTCACATTTCTAAAATTTTAGAAAAATCATGTCCACAAATAGGCCCTTTTTTATCCCTAAGTTGGTCTACTTACCCATATATTTTATATAAGACACTAGCATCGAATCTAGCTAATAGCATCAATACAACCATCCTAGGATAAAACAAGTTAAAAACATGATTTTTTGATAATAGTGTTGAGGTGGAAAATAGAGTGGTGCGCTAATGTCCAAGACTATACTATTTGCTTATGTTCACTAAACTAGGTTGTGACTAGGATAAATAGGCTAGGGGACACTATGATTAGACCAGGGATTACAAGAAGATATTGAAGGTGTAAAACTAGGGAAACATAAGTTATATTAAGGATCAAAATACCAAAGTGATCATGTGAATAAGACATTCGTGATTAATAACTTTTTGTGGAAGATCCATAAAAAAAACATAGTAATTGTGTTTACTTGACCAAATTAGGGTGTGTAAAAAATACAATACAAACCCTCATTCATTTCTCACCTAGTAATGAGACTAAGAGACCAATGCACTTATCAAAATCACTCTGTCAAGGATTCAATTGAAAAAAGCTTCACTATTTCCATAATAGTGATAATTAAAACACATCAACAAGTATGAAGCACTAAAGCAGGAGTCATAAAGTTTTATTTTATAGGTTACAAGATAAGTCATTGGTGTACTTACATTACACACATTTCATGATTCACACACAATTCAACATGTAAGGTAGAAATATATGAGTATGAGACCCTCTTTTAGAGTAATGGCTATATAAACAACACCCTTTGATATAGGGGTCATTATGAGTCAGATCAACATAATGTTCCCACTAACCCATTTTCCCCTAAATTCACATTGAGGATGGAAATTTAAGGCTTTATGATTTCACCATGAATGACAGTCCATGACCTAGATCTAAATGCACCATATTGAAGGTAAATTCAAGCCTAGAACCATCCACGTGGTCACATCATATTTCAATAGATATTCCATACAAGACACTATCATTAATGCAACCATCCCAAATAGTATCATCAATACAACCATCCCAAATAGTAGAATTAATGCAACTATCCCAAGATGACATAACTATCTAGAGATCTAGAGGCACCAGATCTAAAATTTGATCATTATTCTAGAAGTTTCTTCCTACTTGCTTTCAGCATGCACTAGAGCCAAGTTTGCATTATCATCAAACCCATTTAAGTAACATTTTTATGTCATTTATATATCTATTATAGTTTTACTTTATTTATTCACCTAAATTCGTTCACTTTTGGTTATTCTATCCAATCCCACAAACTTATCCCCTTTATCCTAATTCTAGTCATTTATATAATAGCCCCCTCATCATTTATTCATATAATAACCTTATTATTCCCCACTAATAAATTAATTCTCCTAATTCCCCATTATATTATCCTAACCCCACATATCCATTATTTATTAATTTTAAATTCCCATGACCTACCTACCCACCTACTAAGCCTATCCCTAGGCTCTCTTATACCTCTAGTCCTTAATCACCTACATAATCCATATCTAATCCCCTACCTAATCCTCATTAATCCCTAAAATTATTATATAATCCTTCAATTATATAATCCTCTCTAACTTAGCCTTCCCTCATTTAGAACCCTCTATTCTAGAGGTTTCCAAGGAATTAAAAATTCCTTCGAAAATCCTCGACCATTGATCTCAATGGACAAAGATTTAAATCTAGCCATTGATTCTTCCCTCTATATTATATATAAACAAGCCATTTCTCCATGACCAAGCTAACTAATAATTAATAATAACTCTACTAAGTCCATGCTATTCTAATCCTTGATTCTTTCATCAATTTCCTTGATCATGTCAACATAATGTCAAAATTTTGAGTCTAAAGTAATCTCAATTCGATCCTCTTGTCTTTCATCTGTTTGATCTAGTTTTTTTAAAATTATCTTTAGGATTTGAATGATATTTTAAATGATACATTCATATATTTTCATTTGATTCTAATGGTTTTGGATCTTACTTAGGTAGTTTGATATTTTGTATTTTAAAAGTGCATGATTTAATCCATTGTGATCACAATTTATACTACATTAGCAAAGTGGAGGGATTAATGGTCTTTCAAAGACTTTCTATTTATATCATATCTCAATTTAATAAATTCATCATATAGTACATATGAGTTTAGAATTTAATTGGCTTGTTATATATTTTTTATTCACCCTTGTGCCCTATCATTTCTATATCTTTAACCGTATCTACCCAAGTAGGATCCACATCCAATTTAAGGTTAAATATTTGTTTACCCTAATATTTAAACATTAAATCTTCATTAAATTAGGATTTTTTATTTATTTTCATGTTATTAATCTCTGATTTCCATATAATATGTTCCCTATGGATGCATCCATCACCCATTTTGTGTTACAATTGTTGATGGTTGCAATGGCGTGCTACATTACTTATCTTGTAAAAAATGTTAAGAAAATTCATGCACACAATGAGAGAGTGTTAGAATAGAGTCAACATTTCATATCTCTTAGTAATTCCTCTTTCAATGATATAGATATGACATATGCATGCTCTCAACGATTTATTCTACCCAAGCGTTATTCAAGTTATAGTTATCATCTTTCACCCATTATTTTCCCACAACTTATATTGGATTTTTTATTTCATGATGTCGCTACCCAAAGAGGTAAATTTTCTCAACATACATCATTGCCTATTAATATACAACAAATGCTTCCTAATCCCAAATGTATGATAAAATGTAAGGGATATGACCTTATTGACCAAATGATAAATACACATGATAAAATTTTACTATATTACCTCCTAAACTAATATAATGTTTACAAGGACTGTGATATCCCTTCGGATATCAAAATAAAAGCTCTGAATTGCTTATCTGAATTTCTGTAAAATATCTTCAATTAGATAAATAAATCACAGTATAAACTCTTATTTATTTGCTCATAAGCTTACAATAGAGGTCCTCTGTCAAGTATACAAAGAATATTGAAAGTACGGCCCTTATAGCCTGAATATTCTACAAACTGGGAAAGAAATCTGATTCTGGTACATCTCGGCCTGCTGTGTAAAAAAACATAGTTGCCGATGTCGGGTATGTTACCGTCGTCGGTCGATCTGTAGTCGTTATCTCACCGATGTCAGTGATATGTCGACCGATGTCGGTCTCTATAAGTATCTGTTTGCCGATGTCGGTACCTGAACTTTTTGTTGATGCATACAGATTTTCACGGATCTGTACAAAATTCGTACGGCTGCGGATATAGCACAACCTGTATGCTTGATCCTGATCTGTAGAATTATGGGCTAATACAAAATATCTATATCTGGATAATTCTTGAATCAAAACCCAAAAATAATGAATTACCTGTAAACCCTTGTGATAGCTTCTGAGTGAAGTTATCTCTCAAACTTGTAAACACCTGTGATAACTTCTGTATGAAGTTATCTCCCAATTTGGCAATAGATCGGCTGATCTTTCACAACCTCTAAATCGCACACAATGAAGAGTTGACGTTCTTCAATGCAAATGGAATCCTGGAACCCTTGGCTCAGTCTTCACAGAAGAATTTCTTAACAAGAATCAATATCAATAATAATCATTCGCTGAATACAAACTCTCCCCCATGAGAAACCCTTATACCCTCAAAGGTGTGTTTTTTCTAAAATTAGATTTCCTCAAATTAGAACTTGGGGTTCTTAAATTAGAATTCCTTAAATTAGAACTTGGGCTTCTTAAATTAGAATTAGGGTCTTAAAATTAGACCAAATAATTAATAATTAATTAATATCTAATTTAAAATTAGACCAAATAATTAATTAATTAATAATTAATTAATATCTAATTTAAAATTAGACCAAATAATTAATATTTGATTAAATCAATCAAACATTAATATCTCCCTTAATACATGTCAGATCCTCGAACCGTCTGAAGCTGGTGAACCAGGGAGTGATTTTGCACATGATCATGCCATACCAGGGATGGTCTACTGAGTGCCAAATATCCCTAAATAATAGGAGCTCAGGCAAACATGTCTGAACAAGCCCGAATGAAAACCAAATGTAGAAATTATGTGAATCAAAGTCAAGCCAAGCTCCATTATGACCCTCTATCCATCTTATCAGCCTATGAAGGTCGCATAATAGGCTAATCATCAAATCTGTCAATGTCCATGAAAAAGGGGACATGACAATCTGCCCCTCCAGAAATTGCTTGTCCCCAAGCAATCTCGGAATAATGAACCACTCGATCCACCTGGATCCCAAATGTAGTTATGCTCTACACTACTGTAAATCAATGCAAGTTCCTGCAATATCCTCTGTAGTATAACCAAGAGGAATCCACAATCGAACTGGCGAATGCAACTCAACCAATATCTAAAATCACAACTGCCCTGGATGTGTCGATACTGCAGTCTGTGTAACTTACTTCTACCAATTCCATCTATAGAAGATGGTGCCAAGCCATCCCAAAATGGATGGTAAGAAACTGGATCTGATCCACACCTACATGAAATCAAATCATCTAACTCTGGGTCAAGAGAAAAATAATGAGCATACCCCACCTCAAAATCCTTGTGAGGTAGCATAGTGGATAGGATCCCTATAATCTCACCACCCAATCTGCTAATAGCACTAGTACCTCAGATGAGAACACCTTCTGACACCTTATGTGAGTCCAGATGAACACCTACACTATCCAGCAAATACTCCATGAATGATTTAGTGCAGTAAAAATTATATGTGGAAGCATCAACATACTCCCCCACACACCAAACTGATCCCTCTGTAAAGGTGGCACAACCAACTGTACCACACTATCATCTATGTGATAATAATCAATCTGGAAACTCGACTCCACTGGTATCTCAAACTCATCAGAATCAGGTACTCCTAATTTTTGAACATGTGTGTTAGACCCCACAACGGGTTCCTCAGCTACAACTATAGGAACATACTCACAATCAACACTCAATGTACTAACCTCACTATACAACTGAACTGGCTCTGGGGCTAGTGAAGACCGCAAATGATCTAACTCCACGTTCATCTCTTCTGACTGAAACTGTGACCCTTGTAGATCTCGTTGTAAGTCATCATAAGAAGAACCTGTTATAACTCCTTTTTGTCTCCTTATGTTTTGAAGATGTTGTCTCGCATTAGCAGCCACTAATCTAGCCTCCTTGGCCTTTTGTGACCACATATCACATAAATTTTGGGTCCTTTCCATATCCATCCAAGTTTGATGTTCTTGATGTGAAGATGAAGGAGCAATATGATCATGCAAAGAATCCATACTCTTATTATCCATATCATTAGCATGATCTATGCTGGTCTCCAATGTAGAAGTCTCAAGTGGAACTTCTTGCAAAGCTGATATAGACAACTCATTCCCCATGGCTGCCCTCATATCCTCTCGAGTCAAATCAACATGTCTAACAACTGGTGTAGAGCTGCCCTCAACCCCTGTAGAGACCTCTTGTTTCTCCTTCATTCTGTTTTGTGATGTGGACCTTTTACGAATGGATGCCATATACCATACTAATTTGTCTTCAAATGTAGGATCTGAAATAATTTCATTCATCCTCCTCTGGATTTCAACCAACTGGTTCAAACCTTGTTTCAACTTCTTCATATCCTTGTCCCATTGCTTCTGAGTACCTGAAGACATCATGGATACTTTGCTGATTCAACCTACCCAAACTACCCAACAGGATGGCAAGACATTGGCTTTGATACCACTGTGATATCCCTTCAGATATCAAAACAAAAGCTCTGAATTGCTTATCTAAATTTCTGTAAAATATCTTCAATTAGATAAATAAATCACAGTATAAACTCTTATTTATTTGCTCATAAGCTTACAATAGAGGTCCTCTGTCAAGTATACAAAGAATATTGAAAGTACGGCCCTTATAGCCTGAATATTCTGCAAACTGGGAAAGAAATCTGATTCTGGTACATCTCGGCCTGCTGTGTAAAAAAACACAGTCACCGACGTCAGGTATGCTACCATCGTCGGTCGATCTGTAGTCGTTATCTCACCGATGTCGGTGATATGTCGACCGATGTCGGTCTCTGTAAGTATCTATTCACCGATGTCGGTACCTGAACTTTCTATTGATGCGTACGGATTTTCATGGATCTATATGGAATTCGTGCGGCCGTGGATATAGCACAACCTGTATGCTTGATCCTGATCTGTAGAATTATGGGCTAATACAAAAGATCTATATCTGGATGATTCTTGAATCAAAACCCAAAAATAATGAATTACCTGTAAACCCTTGTGATAGCTTCTGAGTGAAGTTATCTCTCAAACTTGTAAACACCTATGATAACTTTTGTATGAAGTTATCTCTCAATTTGGCAATAGATAGGCTGATCTTTCACAACCTCTGAATCACACACAATGAAGAGTTGACGTTCTTCAATGCAAATGGAATCCTGGAACCCTTGTCTCAGTCTTCACAGAAGAATTTCTTAACAAGAATCAATATCAATAATAATCATTGGCTGAATACAAACTCTCCCCCATGAGAAACCCTTATACCCTCAAAGTTGTGTTTTTTCTAAAATTAGATTTCCTCAAATTAGAACTTGGGGTTCTTAAGTTAGAATTCCTCAAACTAGAACTTGGGCTTCTTAAATTAGAATTAGGGTCTTAAAATTAGACCAAATAATTAATAATTAATAATTAATAATTAATTAATATCTAATTTAAAATTAGACCAAATAATTAATTAATTAATATCTAATTTAAAATTAGACCAAATAATTAATATTTGATTAAATCAATCAAATATTAATATCTCCCTTAATACATGTCGAATCCTCAAACCGTCTGAATCTGGTGAACCAGGGAGTGATTTCGCACATGATCATGCCATACCAGGGATGGTCTAATGAGTGCCAAATATCCCTAAATAATAGGAGCTCAGGCAAACATGTCCGAACAAGCCCGAATGAAAACCAAATGTAGAAATTCTATGAATCAAAGTCAAGCCAAGCTCCATTATGACCCTCTATCCATCTTATCAGCCTACGAAGGTCACATAATAGGCTAATCATCAAGTCTGTCAATGTCCACGAAAAAGGGGACATGACAAGGACATCCTATATGATACATTGCATGAAACTCAAGTTCTAAATGATATTGAGTCTACTTATTTTGTAGATATCATGAAAGATCTCAATAACAATGCTAGATTTATTTCCTTCCTTTGATACAACTAATCTACCATCCAAAGATATTATTTATCAATAGTTACCTTAGTTAATACAAGAAATAATAAAAAAATAAAGACATCAAAATAGTGTTCATTATTAATGGATCAAGTTTAAACATTTGTAGTATCAATTTCTTAACCACCATGGGCATTAACACCAATCTAATTTCGAAGTTGATTATGCATAAATAAAGGTTTGATAATTCAAATAGTCCTCCAATTGGTCTAATTGTATTGGATGTAACATTAGGATAAAAAACTATTTCATCTACTTTTTACATTATGTCACAATCATTACATTATTATGTAATTTTGGGTAGACCTTGGATGCATTCAATGTAAATTATACCATCTACACTTCATAGATATGTAAAATTCATACATTATGGGACTTTATTAATAATTACCACTGATGATCAACCTTTCAAATTTTCTAAAATGATATAATCTAAAATCAAAGGAATTCCTACAATGGTACCACCTAAACTATGTATTCCTATTGAGCATATACACACTTATGAAATAAGTCAATCCTTCAGAATGGCTCCTCCATCTCAAGATGCAAATAAGGTACCACATATATAGGTAGACATAAATTCATGTCAAGAGAAATATAAATTACCAAAGGACCCATTAAAACCATAAGAACCTCATTCATTTTATCTTCCTTTATTGGTCAATACTAAGCAAAATGATGGGCATGTTTTTTATTACTATGAATGTGAAAATTACACTAATCATGATATGATAGATGATAAAATACATTCCCTAAGATTTTATCCACTTGATCACCTTTCACAAAACTTTTTTGGACCCACATGTCTTGGTACATATAATATCAATCCAATTACATAAGAAATTACATTAAATCCACATAAGGGTAACATCACCATAGAATATGAGCATATAAACACTTATTACTCAATTCATCCTTCTTGTTTAAAAACATTGAGCCAACCTTATAAAGGTCAAATGAAAATATACCATGTGAACAATGTGGAATCTTCTCCTAAAGCTTAACAACTTACCAAAAGGAAAAATTATTCTTATCTTTTGAAACAAAACTATATTTCAAAGATACTAAAGCTTGAAGATTTTAATATTACTACTAATATTGATTGGGTATATTGTTTCCATCTATAATTTGTTAAGAAAAAATGGGATATAACTTTTGGAATTACATTCCTAAAATAATTGGGACATAATACAGATAAACTCATTTACTTTCCATTGATGATAGAATACTATGGATACAATCAGTTACCTATTGCTTATGCTACACCTAATGACCATAGCCATATGGATATTAGAACACAACCCCCATTATAAATTAAATATTGAAAAACATTGGCTAGTCAAATGGCAAGACAAGTTGGATACTAAAATTATGTGTGTTACTTTTATTGATATGGACACATATATTTCTATACCACATGATGGATACAATTATCTTCTCGTGTCATTATCTTTAGGGAATCCATTGAACAAGTATATTGAAGAATAGACAATTCACTGTTATAAATATAACTTGAAAATTTTGACAAATGGTCCTACATATTTTGATTATGATGACTTACTTGATTGAAACTCCTATAAACCAAAACACTAAAAATCAAAAACACAAAAACATTTTTGGTACCTACATGTTTTATTAGATCCTTGGCATCTCTGTGTTAGTTACGTTTGAGGGATAACATATCATCCACTCCTACATAAAAATATACAAGAATACATAGATACATGATACACTCATATTTCAGGTGTTGGCCTTTCCTTCTACTCATGTCATATAGGCATTGGGGACATCCACTTCTTCGATCTTGATCCTTCTAGGTTATATTATTCAGTGATCACTCTACAATATCATATTTTATTAGCTCCTTGACATCTATGAGTTATTTATATGTTAAGGAGTAACATCTCATTTACTCCTACATACACATATACAAGCATATATAGATAAATGATACACTCATATTTTAGATGTTAGCCTTTCCTTTTACTCATGTCATATAGACATTGGAGGCATTCACTTCTTTGATCTTAATACTTATAGGTTATATCATTTGATAATAACTCTACACTATCATGTTTGATCTTACATATGTACTTACGCATGCCTTATCCCTACTTATATATTTCACATGGTACTTTATATGTTATGCACTTGAATTTTTTGCTAACAAATTTGATGCATGGGCTATGACATGTTTATTTTGTTTTTTGATGCTTTACTTTATACACTTCCTTGAGTTTTTTTCCTTTCTATTGTCTTGCTTGTTCAATTAATTAAGTATGCTATGTTCTATGTGATCCATGTGCCTATGTTTTCTTTTTTGGACATTTGAATATATCATTACTTTTTCTATAGACATTTGAATCATTCATTACATTATGGACACTTGGATATAATTTTTATATCATTTGATTATTCCCCTTTTTTTGGTCTCCTTAGACCATTGCCTTTTCACTTTGGAGTGCTCTTATGTGTGTGCTTGTTTGCTTATTGAGCTTGTAATGTTACTATGTATATGTTTCCATGATATCTGTCATGAATCTTAGGTATACATGTGTGTGATCAAATTGGTTCTATGCTATTTAATGCTACATTTACCTTGACATATTTCATTTTATATGTTACATGTTTACATTCACATATTTATAATTGTCTTACCCTTTTAAGATGAGATAACTTCCAGGTACTATTTTCCCCTCACCTTAAATTAGGGGAATATTAGTGGGCACATGCTTGGGAAAAAATTTCTCCACACTTTGTGAAATTTTAATATTCAATGGGGGCATGTAATATGGACATGGATTCCACACATTCATAGTTTCCAAATTATAATGGAGCCATGATTTGGAAGCATGTTCTTCACATTTATTTAGTATTCAATACTTGTATTAATTTACATATTCAATGGGGGTATGTAATATGGGCATGGCTTCCACAAATTCACAATTTCTAAATTATAGTGGGTGCATGATTTGTAAGAATGTTATCCACATTTATTCAATATTTGGTACTTATACTAGTTTTCAGATTTAGTGGGGGCATGTTTTAGAATCATGTTATTCACATGCATTCAGTATGGTACTTATATTAACTCATATATTTATTGGGTTATGCTTTAGAACTATGTTCTCTATACCTATTTAGTATTCAACATATCTAATTTATAGTGGGGGCATGTTTTAAAAGCATGCCCTCCACATTTTTACTTATATAAGTTTTATATTTCTTCATATATAGTGGGGACATGATTTGGAAGCATTTAATTCACACTTATGTATTTATCCAAATTACATAAGACACATAATTATGTGATTCATATACACATTTTTGGTAGAATTTTATACATTGTACCATTTTTATACATATTTTTAGCATGAGACACATATAAGGTGCATATTCTATGCAATATGCACCTAATATTTCAAAATCCAAACCAATTCTAGATTCCAAACCATTGTACATATTGCTAACCTACAAACTTTTATAGATTTTACTGAATGCATATAATATAATAGTTGGTTCACCTTTTAATATGGTAGAAGTGATTAAATCACTCAATATTTCTAAGTTTTCAAGGTGGAATTTATCATCCAAACTCAATAGTTTATAAGTATCATCAACTTGTATGGTTGACCTAATCTCAACTATCAAGTAGAAAATCACTCTTGTTCCAAATTTTGGGGTCTCTCTCTCTCTCTCTCTCTCTCTCTCTCTCTCTCTCTCTCTCTCGCTCTCTCTCTCTCTCTCTCTCTCTCTCTCTCTCTCTCTCTCTCTCACACACACACACACACACACATTGGATATGTTAAGTTTAAATATTTATTTATATTTATCCCAATCTTAGTTTTATATCCTTACAATGATACATTTTTGGTGAAAAAAACATGTAAATAGGCAAGGTGGTTACATCAACACATAAGTGTACTCCTAAACATTGGTATTTTAATTTCAAGTAGTTTTAACCCATATTATATGCCCTAATTTTACACTATAGCATGTTCTTGGTTGTATTTCAGTCACCAAAAATGTACATAAATTCAAATTAAGTTAATACAAGGTGTGCATACACACATAGGTAATTATTTCCTTTAATTTAAACTATAAATTTTATTACTAGATTAAGCAGGAATTTGGATGATATCTCATGATTATATAGTATCTCAATCTTGTACACTTGTAAAATGTAGACCTTGGTTATTCCTCTTAGTTATACACATTCCTTGCTTGTGAAATCCTAGAATCTACTCTATCTTATGTCATTTTGCCTATCTCTTATTCTAAGTAGCCTTATATTGATGATATAGACATAGTATATTTCACAAAATGCTTAAAATGTTCTTATCTTACACCTCTAAAATTTTAGAGCTTGAACCTGCACTTCTACTCCATTTACACTAACATCTGGGATAGATAGCAGTTTTGATGTTACTATCTTACCCCAATGCAAGTGCACAATGCCCTAAAGTAACCTATTTTTCAAATTAAACATGTTCCAATGGTTGGCCTATGTGATTTAATGAGATTTATCACCTTATAAGACTGGTATAAATATAATTTCAACCCTCATTCTTGACTCACTAATAAATTAGACTAAAATACCAAGGCACTTATCAAAATCACTTTATCAAGGATTCAATTGAACAAAACATCCTTATTTACATAATAGTCATAGTTATAACACATATACAAGTTTGAATGACTAAATTATGATTCATAAGGTTTTATCTATAAAGTCACAAGCTTTGTCATTATTTTACTTGCATCACACACATTACATGATTCACACACAAGCCAACACATAGAGGAGAACTATATGAGTATGAGGCCTTCTTTTGGAGTATTTTCTATATAATTAACACCCTTTGATAGAGAGTTAATTTTGAGTTAGATCTCCACCATGTTCTCACTAACCCATTTCTTCCCAAAGTCACCCCTATCTGTTAAGGTTTTTCCATTTCACCAAAACTAAGAATCTATGACCTATATGTAAATGAATAAGATTGAAATTGAAGCTAAACATAGAAGCACCCAAGTGGTCACATATTGTTTTAATAGATATTCCATAAAGGACACTAGAATCAAACCCAAATAATAGTGTCAATTCAACAATCCCATGATGGCATAACTATCTAAAGAGCCAAATGCACCAAATCCAAAATCTAGTCATTATTCCTATATTGTTTTCCTACTTACTTTTATCATGTACTAGATCCAAATCGACATTAACTTCAAGTCCAAATAAGTACCTTTCTTATGTCATTTATATGTCTATCATAGTTGTACTTTCCACTTATATCTTATCTTAGTTAAATAATTTTAACATATGGTACATATAAGTTTAGCATTTAATTGTCCTATTGTAGATCTGATATTCACACTTATGCCATATTTTTTTATATGTACTTAATCTTATCTACCAAAATAGGATCAACATTCAAATTAGGGTAAAACATAATTTAGTCATTTTTATTTATTTCTTTTGCCAATGAGATTCATTTAAAGATAAATTAACTTCTTCAAAGTATATATTTGTAAAAAAATTCTTTCATTCATAAGGATATAAAATCTCTGATGCTTATCATTTAATGGATTCCATTTCTCTGACTTGTTGATCCCAAAATCCAATTTATAAAATAAATTATAGTTTGCTTGGATTGAAAAAAACAAAATATTTAATTTCTGATTTCCCTTTTGATAAATTAAAAAAAAAATTATAAAATTTCCATTATTAAATAAAGGAAATTGAAAGGATTTTTTATCATTGAAAATAAATAAAAATAAATGACATAGAAAATTTGTTTGCGAGTTAACCAAATGCCTACATCCCTAAGTCCACTCTATGAGTGTTCTAATCTTATGAATAAACTCTTCGATAATGATAATAAAATATCTCTAACTAAAAGTAATACACTTATATACCAGATATCTCTCTATGAAACACAAAATAAACCTCTTTAAATTATTGAAGGTTCCTATTGCCTCTGTATCTAGATATCTCAATCTACAAATTTATTTTGTGTCAATCCACTACCTCTCTGCTAAAATCCTCTTGCCTCTATAAAACCACCTATAGATATATATATATATATATATATATATATATATATATATATATATTAATCAATGCTACTTGGCATTGGCTAGGCATTAACAAATTTCCTTGGTTGGGCACCGACAATTTCCCAAATTGGGATTTTTTTCATTGGCTTTCCGGTATTTCCTACTATCTATCTTTAGTTCTAGTCAACAACCGTTCATTAACAAAATCAAATCCAAAAATGGATTTCAACATCATTTCATTCTATGCATGGAGTTGGGCATAGATAATGGTGTTAGATTAATGCCAAAGTTTATCCACACCATCATTAAATAGCAATCCTCTTGAATAAGTTGATAATGTGTAACACCTCTACTAGAGTTTTCTACACCATTCCATATTGGAATCATATATCCACTATACATGTTGCATGGTAGTTAGCTTTGGCGTCATGCTTAAAAATTAAAAATTTAATTTAAATCTTATGCTACCATGTAGATTACCATGCCAAGCACTAAAGAGAACCATGCTAAAATTCTTTATGTTATATTTTCTTTATTAGCTGATGCAAACATGTCACTTCATGCCATGCCAAAGTGACTAACAACTATTTTGTCTATCTTACTCTATGCCATGAAAAGCATTGTCACCCATCATGTAAAGCTTACAATGCATCTGACTATTATTTCCACACTATAATATGGAACCAAATATAATATATGGATTGAAACAATCAAAATATAATCTTCTATCATATTTACCAAGCCATAATTGGAATTACCATGTGAGAAAATGCATTCAATAAGTTAATGCCAATATATAAACCATGGCCAATGTTACTAATAGCCATGCATTTCATTTCTACCCATGTGAAGTTCATTTAAGAGGTTAACACCATACAATGGCATGGATATATATATTTTAATAAAAATTAATATACATTCCAAATTTGAAATAAAAGGCAAAGGGTACAGATTATAGTACAATGAAAATAAGATATAATTTTAAATATCTTAATAAAATATATATTAAAATATATTAATTAATTAATAATAAATATATTAAAATATATATAAATTGATAGCAATTTTTAAAAATTATTTATAAATGTTATAGGTGAAGGTGTGCTATTATTAGCTAGATAGTGATATGCCTACATTTACAAAAATAAATAATAATTATAATATTGTGAGTAATTGATTGGAATTTTGGTAATAATCCCTTGGGTCATTCCTCCCCACTAAGAGCTTTTGGACCTCTAAAAGTGGATTTAATTATCAACCAAGTGAGTGTATTTTTCCCTCACTTTTCAGATTTTAATCCATTTTACCTTATTCAAATGCATCCCTTTCAAACTAATAAGAAAATATTCTATATCACCCCTTTGTGTGGTTCTAGATTTCTTGTTAAAAATAACATCTTCCTTCAACTCATGAAGAGACTCAGGAGCAAAATCATCAACATTAAGAACTTGAATACCCTTATCTTGATCCATGATCATAGGAGGTTCATACAATTTCAAGTTTTCCACATTAACCACTAAATAAATATTCATATAAGTAAGAAAATATAATAAAAAACCACTTGTACCAATCTTTTACAAAATCTTGAAAGGACCATACCTGATTGGTTTTAATTTTTTACCTTTACCTTTTAGTCTTTCTTTGTTGATGTGAAGCCAAACCCGATCATCCACTTTGAATTGATGATCAACTTTGTGTTTTTCATGCCTAGCCTTATATTTATCTTGGATCTTCTCCAATTGTTCTTGAACAACTTTCTAAATCATCTAAATTCTCTGAATGAATTTTTTAGCCTTCTAAGCATCACTATTTCCATCCACCACTGAGTTAGATTCATTTTCAAAAGAGAAGTCCAAAGGATACATATGCATATAACTAAAACAAGTCTCAAAGGGAGACTTTAAAGTAGACAAATGTAAATCATGGTTATAAGAATGATCTATATAATAAAAATGTCCATCCCATAATTTAAGATGTTTACCACAATACCTCATGAGTATAAGCACCACTATTCAGTTGACCACTTTTATTTGCCCATCAGTTTATAGATGGAATGTATTTCTTTTCTTTAGCTTAGTATATATCAAGTCCCACAAAGATAACCAAAACTCACCAATAAATCAAGCATCATGATCATATATAATAGAAGTGGGTAACCCAAAAGGGATCTAAACATTCTTGAAGAATAAATGTGTAGTATCCTCCCATGTAACCTGTTTAGTGCAAGGAACTAAAATACACATTTTGACAAACCTATACACAACCACATATATATAATGATGTTTTCTTCATGACATAGGTAAACCTCCTAAAAAATCCATAGAAATACTTTCGCAAGGATGGTTAAGAACAAGTAGTGGCGTATACAATCCTAACTTATGGTTACTAGGTTTACTTATGGAATAAAGAGTACAACCTTTGATATATTTAGATACATTTTATATCATACAAGGCCAATAGTAATATCTTTGTAATTGTGCAACTATTTTACCAATGCCAAAATTCCCTAAAACAAGAGAAGTGTGAGCTTATCTAATCATGTGAACCCTTTTATCTTATGTAATACATATTTTTCCAACATGATATAACATTTAATTATGCACATGATAGTCAAATGCTTCTATCGATTTACGATTTGTCAAATCCTCATAGACATCATTAAAATAAACATCACTAGCATATTGTTCCTTATAATTTTCATTAATAAAAGGACTATGCTGTAAAATAGTAGATGCTACAATACAAGGTCTCAAAATCATATTTCTAACCTTATTATGTGTTCCCTTTTTATACCTTATAGCAAGATGGAACTACTACAAAATTCCCATCCATCAGAAGTGCCTTGATTATTGAAGCTTAGATTGTGATTGAAGATACTGCAAAGGCTAATGATCCTTATGGATGATTGTCTCTTTTCCCATCAAATAGTGTTTCCACTTTTTCACACTCTACACCAAAGCATACAACTCTTTATCATAAGTATGATAATTTTTAACTACACTTGTAAAAAATTTCAAATGAAAACATGATGGTTTTTAGTGTTACATTAATATGACCCCAATTACATACCCACTAGCATCAATTTCTATCTCAAAAGATTACCCTAAATTAAGAAGTGCAAAAGTTGGGGCTATACTTATCTTTCATTTCAAGGTATTTAATTCTTTTCAATGTTGTCCTCTCCATTTAAAGACCTACTTAACAATTTTTAAAGCATGTAAAGGAGATGCAATGTAAGAGAAGTTAAAAATAAAATTTCTCTAAAATTGATCTAATCCAAGAAAACTTCTAATTTCCATTGCATTATTAGGCCTTGGTCAACTCCTTATGCCTGATACTTTTGCAGGGTCTATTATTAGGGAACCATTCACTATAACATAGCCTAAGTTAACCAAAGATGTTTTTGTAAATTCACATTTTGACATCTTTAAAAATAGTTTCTCCTTTTGCAAAGTATCTAAGACTTTCTTGATGTGTTTAAGATGATCTTCCCATGTTTTACTAAATATTAAAATGTCATCCAAGTATACAATTACAAAATCATCAAGAAATTGTCTTAACACATTATTTATAACCTACATAAATGTGGCAGTTGCATTACAAAGCCCAAAAGGCATAACAAGCCACACTAAAAGACTTGCTTAGTTTTGAAAATGGTTTTCCAACTATCACCATCACTTATTCTTATTTGGTGATAACCACTTCTCAAGTCTAACTTAGTAAAGTAATTTGAATTTTTTAACTAATCTTAAAAATCATCAATATGAGGAAGAGGGTAGCAGTTTTTAACTATGATTTTATTCAAATATTGAAAGTCCATGCACATCCACCATGTACCAATCTTATTTAGTACCAAGACAATATGCAAACCACATAAAGAGGTACTTAGCCAAATGACTCCTTTCTCAAGTAACTCCATCACTTGATTTTTTATTTCTTCATTCTCTACTACTAATAACCTATAAATGCCAATATTAGGGAGAGAGGCAACCTACTATAATTGAATCTCATTTTGGAATTACCTCTTAGGGGGTAAATCTTATAGATCCTAAAAAATACCATTGTAGTTAGAAATAATCTTTTACATTTCAAATTGATGTTTAGGATCACAACCCTCAAAGTCCTTAGATTTTTCACTTTTCTTGGCTTTTTCAATCATGAGAATAAAATTCTTACTTTATTTTACAAGTCTTTTCATTTGTCCTATAGAAACAAGAGTCAAGTTAGATTTAACATGATGGGCACTTACTATGTATTCAATCCCATCCTTTACAAGCACATATTTGTTTTATTCTCTATAAAATATTTCCTTCCTATCATATAGGTAAGAACTTCCCAAAACAATTACACAAATATTCAAAGGAACTACATCTAGCTCTACTTCATCAATAAATTTAGATGTGATAACAAACCTCAAGGTGCATGTTTTTCTGACCTAAAATTTTTCATCATCACACGTCCATCTTAAAGGATATCATTTTGGATGTAGTTTAGTTTTGAGTCATAACATTTCAAAACCTTCTTCATAAGTAAGATTAGCTTGTGATCCACTATCAAGAAAAGTATCTATTTTAGTATGCTTGGATATAAATCTTATCCAGAAAATATCATTTATTTCTATTTTATAATGTTTATATTTAGTTCTAGAAGATGAATAAATAATAGAAGGTTTAGTTTTAGAAGAGGAAAAAGTTAAACCTTTTATACCCATGGTAGTCACTTTTATTTCATCACCATAATATGATCCTAGGTCCTATTGGTTGAGAGCATTAGCCTTCTTTTCCTTTGGATTCCAAAACATTTTTAGCTTGAGTTTTGGATGGAATTGTCAACACTTAGCCTCATCATGATTATTCTTACAATGATTATATAAAGGTTTTCCTTCCTTTTTCTTTATAGTGTAAGTAGACTTACCCTTACCCTTTCCTTTACCTTTAACTTTGTTTTCAATTATCTTGTGAGATTTCTTTCCATATCCTTCCTTGGTTAGCCTACCCTTGGATTCCATATGGGTAGATTAAAAACATACTTAATCAAAGTTATAAGGATTAAACATGAGAATAGTATGTCTAAAATAGCTATGCAAACCTATAATATACTTTAGTAATGTTTTTGAACTATACAGAGGATTGCCTAACATTAATCCCTTCTTTCTAAACTCTTGAGTATAATCTTGCACACTCTAACCTTTACTCTCTCTTAAATTTTTCCAATTGATATTATCTTCTTGCATATAACCCAAAGGATAATTTTTTTTCTCAGTTCATAAACAAAATCATTCTAGGAGGAGATTATCTTACCATGTTGATTGAGATCCTCCTAAATCTTACTCTCCCATGAGATGAGAGTTGTGCCACTTATACAGAGAGAAACTAATTGAATATTAGTTTCCTCACTAAGAATATTTTTTATCCTATATTATATGTCAATCTACTTGACCTGGTCATCCAATTTCTACAAACTAAGCTCACCATTATAAACTAGTAAATCACATTTAACATCTAATTTCAAGTGTGAGATATTTTTAACATTTGCAGAGGAGGAGGCTTTCTTGGAAGGTGAAAGAGTAATTTATTCTCTTTGAAATTTATATTCCTTTACTTTCTCCTTTTTACATTCCTCGTACATTTTCTCAACCGTGTTTTTCATGTTGAGGAAAACACACTAGAATTCTACTTGAGAAATATATGAACCCATACTTGACTGCTAGATTACATGTCTTACTCCAATTTTATGATAAAACTCTACAATTCCCCCTTCATCATGTCTTTATTGAGACTTGGTTAACACACAAGACTAGTGCAATTTCTAGACAATGTGTTAAATGGCCTTGATCATAGGCTCTGATACCAAACTCATCCAAAAATCTAGGTTATAAATAAATTTATAGTTTTCTTGGATTAAAATAAAATGAAATATTTAATTTTTGATTTCCCTTTTAATAAATCCAAAAAAAAATTAATTTATAAAACTTTCCTAATTCAATAAAGGAAATTGAAAGGATTTTTGATCATAGAGAGGAAATTAAAAAAAATGACACAAAAAAATTGTTTATGGGGTTCACCAAATGGCTACATCCCTAGGTCCGCTCTATGAGTTCTCTGATCTTATTAAAATAATCTTTGAGAATGATTAAAAAATCTCTATGAGTAAAAATAATATACTTCCATACTAGATATCTATTTGTGTAACACAAAATAAACCTCTTTAAATTATAAAAGGTTCCTACTGCCTTTGTATCTAAATATCTATGTCTATAAATTTCCTCTGTAAAAATCCACTACCTCTCTACCAAAATCCTCTTCCACCTGTAAAACCACCTTCAGATATATATATTTCTCAATGTTACTTGGTGTTGACTAGGCATTAACAAATTTATCTAGTGTGGCACCAATAATTTCTCTAAATTGGGAATCTTTTTCATTTCAATAGCATGGCATTGGATTTCTATTATTTCTTTCTAATTTTCTTCAGTTTTGCTCAGCAACCATTCATTAACAAAACTAAATCCTAAAATTGAGTTCGACGTCATTGGAAGTCTACGCATAGAACTAGGCATGTATAATGGCATTGGATTAGTTTCAAATTTGATCAATGCCATCATTAAATAATAATCCATTGAATAAGTTAATAATGCGTAACACCTTTGCCAAAGTTTTCTATGTCATTCCAGATTGGTGTCATATATCTATTTTTCATGTGGCATGGTGTTTAAATTTGGAATCGTGCTTGTAAAATAACAATGTTATTTAAGTTTTATTGTGTCATTCAAATTACCATGCCTAGTGCTAAAGATATCCATGCTAAAATGCCATGCATTATACTTTTTTTATTGGTTGATTCAAACGTGTCATTTCATGCCATGCTAAAGTGGTTGATGGGATGCCAAATAGTTTTTATATCTTACTCCATGTCATACAAAGTGTTGCTACCTATCATGAAAAGCTTATAATGCATTTGACTGGTGTTTCCACATTGTAATATGGCACCAAATATAATTTATAGATTGAAGCAATCAAAATAGAATCTTTTACTATATTTACCATGCCATAATTACAATTACCATGCCATAAAATACATTCAAGAAATTCATGCCAATATATAAACCATGACCAATGTTATTAATATGCATGCATTTCACTACTGCCCATGTGGAGTTGATTTAAGAGGCTAATGCCATATAATGGCATGGAGATATTTTTTTAATAAAAATTAATATACATGCCAAATTTTTAATAAAATGCAAAGGGTACGGATCACAATAAAATGAAAATAATATATAATTTAAAATGTCTTAATAAAAAATATATTAAAATATATTCATTAATTAATAATAAGTATATTAATATATATATATATATTGATAGAAATTTTTCAAAATTAATTATAAATGTTATTAGTAGACATGTGGCATTATTGGCCAGATAATGCCATGCCTGCATTTGTTACAATAACTAATTAATAATAATATTGTGAGTAACTGATAAAAACTTTTGTAATAATCCCCTAGATCACTTGTCAAGCATGGTTGGTGGTAAAAAAGTTCAAACGTTTCTTTTTTTTAATAATCATAGGATGGTAGATTGACAAAAAAGTAGATATAGCCAATGCACCATCTCTAGCATTATCGCCTCTTAGTACATCAAAAAAAATTATTTCCTTAAATACTTTAATATATTTTTAATCTATGTTTTGAAAGTGTCTCAAATGATCATTTTTTAATTGATATTCATTTATGGCATGCTTGGAAATTAACTCAACATCACATTGAACTCTCAGCTTCATTATATCTATTTACTCAGTAACATTAAATATGATAAATAATGCTTCATATTATACTTTATTATATGTACATTAAAACTAAAAAATTATAGGAATAGGTATATAACTCAACTATTAGAGAAATTAAAACAACTACAAAACATATTCCTATAGAGGAAACATTCCATTAAAACTATAAATCTCCAAATCTCATTAATATTTTATTTTATGAACTTAGGGATAGCCATGCCTTCTTCTATCATCATTATATAAGTTATAGGACGTAACTTTCCATAAAGAATGTTATGCTAAAGATAATATAAATTTTTATAGTTTACTTATATTTCTTTTTAGGAATCAAATTTTGTTATAATATTTTAACTAAGACCATGTCATGACACTAATCAAGCATAATTTCACTTATATAGATGCTTTCTAAATTAATTTCCTCAACTAGAGATAATATTAACCAATAAGATATTAGCTTTAATTATATTCTAAGAAAAAGATACTAGTGTTAGTTAGATATCTTAATTTTTTTCCAATCAAAGGTACTTATTTAAGTCACACAAAGTAAAATAATCCCAATTTTATAGTGAATTTAAAACCAAGGCCATGTGATACATTTATAGACATCACATTATCTGAAGCTTTATATCAATGATACAATTATTGAACTGGACACCTAATTTGAAGAAACACACATATAAAGGTTTTTAATATTATTATTTTTAGGTAGAAGAGGACATATCATTCTAGGGAGTATAAGCATTAGGACCTTTATGGATACTTATATAGGTTTTAATTTACTAAAAATATCTCATAAGATGGATTTGTCTAATTTTTCATGTTAGACTCTCTTTGATCTGAGATATTTTGCTTAGGATAATTGCATATTAGTCTTCTTCATGTCATAAATTATATGAAAGGAAAATGGGGATTTAATAAATGAAAATTTTTCAATATGATAATTAGAGGAATAAATGATACTTACATTATCCTCATGACATTTTTATTTCTATTGACATCGAAAAGGTGTACCTTTATTAAAAATTTCTTTACATGAGGCATTTAGGGGAGATCTTCACTATTCACCTTCCATTTCTAATTTTGTGTGTGTGTGTGTGTGTGTGTGTGTGTGTGTGTGTGTGTGTGTGTGTGTGTGTGTGTGTGTGTGTGTGTGTGTGTGTGTGTGTGTGTGTGTGTGTGTGTGTGTGTGTGTCACCTTCCTTCATCTTATTTTCATCTCGTCTCTTTTCTTTTAATATGGTGACCACAACATAGGAGATATTGTTCATCATCCTACCTAGATCATCATATTATTTATAATTAGCTTCATATTAAAATTAACACACCCTATATTGACCATAATATTTCCTAAATTTACAATTCTATGATTAAGAATTCATATTATATAATCACTTCAATAATGATACACATTTTCATCATTCTGATCATATCTACACAATTATCAACATCATGTTTATTGGTCCCACGGAAATCACATGAAAAATTGAATGGAGTTGTTGTTAGAGACTCAATTACAAGTCTTGGAGTTATTCATTAAATAAAATGTATATTTTTGTTTTAGGAGACAAAAATCCTTCATGTTTTATATTCATAAGCTGAATTTTAGTTAGCAATTGTAATTTGATTCTTATGTAACCAAAAATATTTAGAAAACGTTTGAGTGAGAGGATTTGAAGAAAAAATTTCCTTTACTCTTGTATGCACATTATTTTATAAAATTTCCACCCATGACTAAATCACATTTAACCTTTAAAAATTATCTATGAGTAAATTCTAAATCTTTAATCCATATTCCTTTCTAGAAGATGCATACATCAAGAAATTGCACATTTTCAAATAAGAACTTATAATTTTCAACTATGGAAATATATTTTTGATGAAATTTTTTTATCAAATTATTAAACATTGTTATGAAATCTCTCTCTCATGGTTTCATTTGATCTATTTTTCATTTGTGTCAATTAATATAGAAACACATTCAATTTTTACTAATTTAAAGCTATTATAAAATTAGGTTTTCATGGTATTCCAATCTATGATACAACCACTTTCAATGTGGTAAAACCATTATGCCATGTATTCATACAAAATTTCAATGAACATATTGATTACCATATATTCATCTTACACATAAATCACCATGCATAGGGAAATAAAGGCTAATATATGTTCATAAGTATGTTTTTTCCCATATCTAATAAACCTCTAAGAAGCATTCATTTATCTTATAGTTAACACAAGGAGTTGGGGACATAAATCCAATGGTAAAATGTGTGAACTCTAAGGGATAGTTTTCATGCATATTATAAAAATTATGGAATTAATCAAGAGCTAATATAATTATGAAAAAAATTAAGAAAAATTAGAATGTATAAAATATGCAATAAATCACACAAGACTTATTTTGAGATTAATATTTATATAAAGATGCTAAAATGGGAAAGCATAAAATATAAATAACTTAGATACCACTCTATATTATATAGTAAATCAAATATTTTGTGATAAATTATGGGATTGTATGTGTTTATATCTAAACTAGATATAAGGATATATTTGATTTTGGGACAAGGCCACACTATTTATACAAAGGTTAGACTTCATTTTCCTATGTAGGGTATGCCAGCTTCTTATGAGGTTTTTACATTTTATCTGAATTTATATCAATTCACCTTAAATTTTATTTCCATGTGTGTATGATAAAGGTCTCTTTATTTATTAATGAACTCAATGTATTCTTTGTTCTTCACTTGGAACACTAGTTTAATAGACAATTAGGACCAAATGTTATAGATGGGCAAAATGGGGTTAGTGGATATATTTTTTCATGACCTAAACACCACCTTTATTCTATGCTACTTACAAAAAAATAGTATAAAGAGGGATAAAACTAGATGTAGTCCTCCTATGCTATAATGGCATGTGTGAAATACTAGTGTAATGTTATATGCTAGTGCAATCTTTGTTTAATTATGTACTTCAAAAATTAATTATGACAATTGAGTTTTACTTAAGATTATCTCAGGGATACATAGGATATATAGACATAAAATCAGGAAGAATATATTATTTACTCTCAATATGTAGTTAGAATAAATATTATGTTTTATAATATAGAATACTCTTTCCAACTAGTGAACAAAAGAATTGAAAATGTGCCTATATATTGGTATTCATGGAATTTCCTTCAATATGACTTTTGAAACATGTGGGATGACCATTTAGGTGAAATTTTAAAATTTGTAAATTAGTCATTGTTTGGTGGGAGAATGAAACTAGTGAGAGATAACTAATCTAAAAGTATGAATCAGTTAGGGGATGAGCTTAGGTTATTTGGAATGAGGAATATGAATATTAGGTACTATAATTGATTAAGGATAATGATCATCTACATAGACAGATGAATAGTAGTTTAGAACCATGAAATTGAGCATGAGTTAAGTATGTATAAAAGGATGCTCACAATTGCATTATTTTAACATTAGTTGTTAATTTTAGTGATTAAATTTTCCCACATTTTATTTTATTAATACATCCAAGAGAAAATACTAGATTAAATGCAATATATTTATACATGAAATTACTTATGTTGAGTAAGATTGGATGTATATCACATGTTAAATTATGTTTCATGAAAACCTATAATGAAACATGCATAATTAGTCTTCACTTTGGATGGAAATTTGAAATCAAATACAAGAAACTTATATATCAAATAAAAGGGAATGAATACACTTTTTTCAATTACATAAATAGTTGTGTTTTCTAGTGAAAAAATGGTGACTAGAGATGGTGGAACACTTTGATATTTATTTTCATTAAATATCATGGATTATGTTATGCATGACCTAATGATCAATAGTAAGATAATGTGCTTGATAATGAAGATGTGTTTGACTCCATAATCACACTAATTAAGGTGTAAAAGTATATTGGAATCTCTATATTAACTAAAATGAATATTTTTAGTTAAACTTGGTGAAAAAACCTAAATCGACTATTACAGATGTACTAAGATTTATTTCTTGTGCAAAATTGGTTGAAAATTGGTGCAATAAAATCATGAGTTAGGTCTGGTGTATATAACATAGATAATGACATGAATCATCATTCCTTCTATGAATATTGGTGAAATCCTAAGAAACAAAGTGATCATGTTATGCACACATGCCTGAATATAATATTTGGATATATTGATTCTATTAACTGAGTAATACTAACTAAATTCTTGAGTAAACTATGTAAAATTATGAAACACGTCACTCATGATGCCCCTAATCTAAGCAAAATCTATGATAACTCATATATAAATATTAAAGCTATTTTTTAGTAAGATTAAAAACTATTATGTAGTCTAAGTATTGTTTTGAGAATTTTAAAAACATTATCTTTTTATTCTTAGGATGAAAGCACATTTTACAACACAAATACAAACTATGCTACTATCCAAGTGGTGTGACACTATCTGAATATGATTTCCTTATAAAAACTAAGCGTTCACTATGATCAACTAATAAATTTATATTATTTTATATCTATGTAGTGAGTTATTTTTAACTTATTTTTTAATAATAGCTATTGTATATGACCCCTATTTTGAGGTGAATTACAAATCATGCATAATAACTTAGCTCAAATTTTAAAAATGTGAATATAATATATAAAATATGAAAATTTTGAGTAATAATGATAACATTAAATATCATGGCATCATATTGATAATATGAAAAAAAAATTAATGTATGTTACATATATAACCAAGCATACATAGTGTCATGTCTAGATATATGTTATAAATAAGGCACACAATGAATAAATGATCAATATTGAGTACTTGAAATGAATAGAACTACTTTAGTAAGATGCATGATATGGATAATGATATTAGAAAATTGGGGAGATAAATTATATCTATAATGGAATCAAAAATTGATTATACAATAACAAACAAGATCCATGGACATGAATCATACACAAAGAGCACACATAAATGCACACAAAACAAAAAATAATTTAAAAGGGTCATATATAATGGACATGTTCAAATGTCACTCGTGCATAAAAACATAAAATGAGGCTTAAATCCAAAACAAGGTTATTTTCAAATGTCTAAAATTAAAATAAATGAATACACACAAAGCATAAATTGAAGAATAAAAACATGATAAGAATGCATCAATAATTTATGTTGAGAAACATTGGTAATTGGTAAAATTAGAAGTATCTAGTAAGATAAATATGTGAAAGTAAAAGTGAAAATGGGAGTGTTTTGTGTAATGTATTATACTATAGTAAGAACATGTAACATCTCCACTAGGATCTACCTAAAAATATATGAGTTTTTTATTGAACATATATGTCAAATTAGATTAATAAAAATAATATAACATAGATCAAATAAATTACTCAAGAATAAAAATAACAATAAAGCATATAACATCACCAATCTCTAATATTGTGGAAGTATATCATAATATTAATATAAAAAGCAATTAAATTAATTCATCCCTGATATAATTATACAATCACCACTATCAATGTGCAATAATAAGTAATTATAACCCTTCATGATAATATAATATAATATATTGTATAAATAATATACATAGCTTCCCCTAAGAATAGTTCCCAAACTTTAAGTATATGTGGTAATCTCAAGTGTCATCTCCATGAGTAGTACTTTTATGGGGAGGAAGAGCATTATCTGAGCACTTATTCACACCAACCATGGACCAATGATCCTTTGCACTAATCCCATTAGTAAATTACCCTCCCTTCATGAATGAGTAGATAGTGATGGCATGGGAATCCAAAGAGATAAGCAATTACCCATGTGTTATATGATTTCTAACTAAACTAAACATGTAGTGTATCATATAAAACTCGACCTATTTTAATATATTGCACATACATGTAAACTATACTCATGAAATGATAATGTCTCACTAAACATACTTTGGATAAAGATTTATGAATATTAATATAAAATTGATCTATAGATCAATCAAATCTATATAGACCACTTGATTGGATTGCCTTCATCTGGCATTCAATACTAGTAAGCCAATGAAGTACATCTCACTTCTTACTCTGCATTAACAATACAGATTGTTCAAATATAATTCAACAACAAGATTCACATAACTTAAATCCTACTAGCAAATACATCGCATGGCATGTTAATTATAGGAGTAACCACAACATATATTTAATCCATAAAACATATAAATAAATCTCACATTATATTCTATCCCATATTAGAAATAATAACTACAATTATACCACCTAGGTAAATACATAGTTAACTATATGTTTCAAACAATACAATTTATTTCCAATTAACTACACCCCATCGCAACTTATATTACCATAGTCTAGTGTTTAATTAAACATAACTACTAATCATCAAATTCAAACTAATGAAGTAGTCAAAAATACATAGAAAAAACACATTTGTATTGAGCAACTAGAACATCCAAAAATTCATTTTTTTAAAATATAATAAATCTAGTCTAACATTTGGTTCACATCTAGGGGTTTATATGAAAGAATTTTCTAGGTTATCTATAAGTAATTATTTTAATTTTTAGTTATTATTCCACTCAAGGAATATAACTATGAGAATATACCCCCAAGTTTCTAAATAAGATATTATTCTTGTTTACAACTATTTTACCAAAAGAAACATTCTACTAATAGTCATAAACACATAACTTATTATAACATCAAATTTCATGTGACGGTTTTCATATAATAAGTTATCAAAATGCTCCACAAGGTTTATCTCATGATAAGAGATTGCTATGTTTATCCATATCATTCCTATTATTGATCCAAACCACACTTCAACAACAATATTTTTTAACTAAATACACATTGTTATGATAGAAAATACAAACATTATGGTTAGTTACACAATAAGGGTTAAAACATTGGGTGATTTTGTATTACCTCTCCTCTGACAAACAATCACAACTACATGACCTATGCTTATCTGATTAATTATAAAACTAGTCTCACTTTAGCTATTAGTGGAAATATTTTAACCAAACTCAAGAAGTTTACATTAAAACTAGATTTATGTTTTTGTGCTCTACATAAATTCAATTAATAAATCTCATCCTAGTTCCACTTCAATAGATGGATAATTTATAAATCTCCTCATTTTATCTATATAACTTCCCTTAGCATTACTTGACTCCTACATAGAAGGGCATGTTTACCTAAAAAATTATCAACTATGTCATGGTTTATACCTTATTAGACATGGGTCAATAAATAACAATGTCATGGATGGTTTAATCTTGTTAACTAATTATGGTACTTCTATTTTAGCTATCAATTTAAATTTCATATAAACATTTCAATACCTAGATAAATATCTAGCAATTATATAGAGTATTAAATAGATATCTAAGAACAATATTAAATCTCTAGCCATGTTATTAATACTAATTACGTATCTATATACATAACCAACAATGATGTTTAACATTTCTTTATATAAAATAGGTTATAGTTTATATTATTTTCTGATAACACTATGAAACATTATTATGAAGGACATATATGCTCCAAAACAACTCAGCTAGTTGGGTAAAGAATATAGGGTGACACCATACAGGAAGCCAACGACTTCAAATAACATGTTATCCATATATGATATTTGATCTAACATGCTTAATTGTATCTCCCAAATATAGTTATAACATAATAGTTTTCAAATATATGGTGATCCAATTAAAGTTTGCAATTAAAACATTATTTCAGCAAACCATCTAAATAAATCATAGTTTCAATACATGCAATTATCCTTCATATGGTGGTGCCCAATTATCTATAAACTTCTTTTCACCAACTAGTTTGTCTACACAATCCCTAGATCGATGCCTTCACATTAATAATCTATTTTTTTATATGCTACAAGTTTAAATATGTGATTCACAAGGTCTGAATATATGTATGAAATACACAATACTACAAAATCAATAACCCCCTATCGGCTTACACAAGTTTTGGAACAAGACAATTTTTTTAATATAATCTATTTAGCTCTAAGTTGATAAATTGTGATGTTATAGTCAAATTTATTTTCCTATTTTTAAAAATATACATGTTCTCCCTATGTATGTCGACACCTATTATACACTATTATTTAAGTCTTGAATTAATGGATTCAATATAACTTTGATGCCACTATAAGAATTTATTCATTTTTAAAAACTTAAATTGGTAATTTTCTATCAATAACATAATTCTTGTTACCTTATAAATAGTCTGTGTCACTACATAATCATTTATTGGATCAATTTCCCAAATAGTTTAAGAACACAAACAATTATTTACTACCTCTATAGGGTCAACGCCTTAATGTTCTATGTAGAGGGTTAGCTATCTAAGAGGTTTAATCTAGGTTTTCCTTAGTGTTTTGGGATTGAAAGTGTTAAGTATTTGTTCATAGTTTAGTTTATTTATAAAATCAAAAACTAGGTTTGAAATAGATAAAATACACTTTCAATCATCATGATTTAATTTTTAAAAATAAATAATACCCAAAAATCTTTTCACATTGATGTATGTTATTTGAAAACACCACCTACCTATTGGATTTGTTAATGCTCTATGTCTACTCTCCCTATGTTGTGCCCCTAATCTCTCTTGATCTTGCCTTCTCCAATTACATATCCTCCTATCTTTTTCTAACTTCCTATATAAAAATAGGTGAAGTTCTTCTTTTTCAATATTTTTTTATTTTTGCTATTTTGAAAATTTTAATTCTTTTTTAGATTTTCTATTTATTTATTTCTTTTCTTTAATTAATTTATTTTTTCTTTTTTTTCTATGATAATTTTCATTTTTAATATATTTTAAATATGGAATGCTAAACTCCCTAATTTTTCTAAATTAAATTATCATCTAAATATATTCTAATAATTTTATTAGCAATTTCAAAATTTATAAATAACCTACATTTTAAATTTATCTTTTTCCAAAATTGTTCCTACCATAATTAATGACAAGACGTGTCACATTCACAAATTAGTTCATTACAACATTTACCTATATTGACAAACCACATAAAGTAATATCCCAAGCAAGAAATAAACACACCATCCAAAATTAATTTAATGCATTTCTACCATTTAATAACTACTATGGTGTATGTAGGGTTTTTCTAGCTCTCAATAGACCTTCGACGTCTCTATCTATGTCATCCTCTATAATGATGATCTCCCCCTAGCATGCTTTATGGGTTGAGTTCTTTTTCATCCACCTCATAACACATAGGTAATTATATCATATCACATTATGGACATATAGCAATAATATAACTAAAACAATATATTAATATGCTCAAAATTTAAATGCATACATTATTTTAACTCATAGTAATCAATCATGTATCATCATATATCTAAGCAATATTCTAATATCCCATAATAGCATGAATTTCAAGCTTAGTCATAAATATAACCAATATCATATATGTGCACTATAAATATCGATGAGAATAGTCAAATAGATTACTTAACTTGGAATCAGAGTGCAAAAAAATAAAAGTGATACTCATACAATGATAAAACTGGATTAAAAGATGTTCATAGTTAAATTTTTATGATACACATAAGTTGTCAAAGGCATGTGACTATTTTAGACATGAAAACATAGAACCTATGTTTAATGAGATGAGTATAATCGAATCATACAAGAGCACAATACATTACTATTTGTATTAAAGTGTTTTCTCTATTTTATGGGTATAAGATAATATCAACATTTATAACTACATAGAAAATAACTTGTATGTCATGAAATTCACTCATCTACATTTTTGAATCATTTTTTATATAAAATTAGATATAGATAAAGTACTACATATACTAAAATATAAATTAATTGATTTAAATAAACTAAACATATCATCCATAGCTCCTAATTTTTATTTTTATTTGAAATATTATATTTATTTATTTTCTAATATATGAAACATGATAGTCTAAAATTCAAATAATGTATCCAAGGGATGTGGATAATCGAATGGTGGATTTGGTGGAAGATTATCAACTTCAATATATTGAACCTTGTCAAATTTCCATAGATCATCATCATTGTGATCATCATACCACTCATTCTCTATGACTTTAGCCTCATATTTTTCTTTTTCAAAATCTTATGAATATGTATAACATGTTATTCTATTGTGTAGGAAGCCTGATGTGTGGTTTTTATAAAAATAAACTTAGATATTTGGTTATAATCTATAAATATGTGATTGTCTCATCATGAAGTATATGAATTTTTCTATCCTTAAATGTGAATGTAAGTCAATGTTGTAATTTATGAACTCTAGCTTCCATTTTCTACAGCAGTTAATGACCCAATGTGCCACTTGCCTAACTTCAAGATTACATTACAAAAAATAATGTGTCCACAACTATGGGACCATATAAAACTAGTACTATAATATGTTTATTCAAATTCTTATAATATATATTTTAAATATTCATCTTAATCATGACCCATGTGCTAATTAAATTAATGTGTACATATATTTGGCTTTGTTTTTTCATTAATTTACACATTGTGTCTATATCATTCTCAAAATAAACCAAAATATTTCAAGGATTCCTTCTTGAATGCTTATAATTTTTATGTATTTGACCTTATTGTTGAGCTTTAGTAGGTGGTAGTATGGATTGTATAATATAAACAATGATTTTACCCTTATATTTCTAAATTCTATGTCATAATGTTAAGTATTAGTAACACACCCGATTATTCTATGAAAATGAAAAATGGTTTTCCCTCTTGATTTAATAATATGCTATTATATATGCCTTATTGTTGGCAAAATAAATAATTCTCTATAAAGTAACATATTTAACATAAGAATTTATGTGTATTGGAGAGTGATGAAGGTAGAAGAAATGTTGAATACCCTCAGCAATTTGAATTTCTTTTTTAGTGGGAAAACTAGAATGCCCCTGAAGACACTACCACAATGTTGAGACATGTTAATTTGAACAATAATGAAAGTTCAAAAGTCAACAAAACCCCACACTATAAACTTTATGGGAATTCCATGGTGGACAAGGGAACAGTATGTTTGGATATTCCCTTTGTGATAACTGATAATAATGATAATCAACCAGTTGGAAAATGGATCATATTCTTCTAGTGTGCTCCCTATATTGGGCAGATAGAGTGAAATGAAAATATGAGGTGGGCTATGATCTAATAGACCTTAAAATCATCATGTATATTAAAAATAATGAGGTATGCATCTTTGTACTAGATTTTGTGGTGGAACGAGCTGACATGGAACTAGAAAAATACATATTGGCTAGGTTAAATAGGTTTACTCTGAATATTGACTTCTTTCATAGTTGGACTAATTTAAAATGGAAACCCAAAGGATACATAGAGGTGGTTGATTTGCCTAGAGGGTTATTTCTAATTAATATATCAACATAAGAAGACTTCATCAAGGTTCTCTTAAAAGGACCTTGGTTTATGGGCAAATCGAGCATTTCCATCAGATGGTGGAAGGCTACTACAAATCTAAGTATTATTATGATGTATGATATCATAAATTGGGTACTTCTCCCAAACATTCCCCTATAATAATGACATATATAATTCATCACGGTTATCACTAGAGCACTAAGAAAGTACATTAATATTGACCCGGTCACCTTATCTCATCTAAGGATGGTTGTTTCTTCAATTATGGTGAGTTCTTGCATCATATTGAGAATGAAAATAAATCTATTATTTATCCTTGCTAAAAAATTGAGTAATATATACAAGGATAGTCCTAAGAATAATTAAGTTCCTGTAACTCCCAAGAAAATGTGGGCTCAGAAAACTACCCCACTTTTAGATCAAAAAACTGACTCATCTTTAAAGATCAAAACACCCAAGATTTCTCTAAGTGAAACACATTCAGGATCCCCAATAGGTATTTTATTTTTAAAAAACACATTTTTTCCACTTGAATCTTCTCTTGATTCTAATCCTTGGGCTAACCTTCATCTCTCACTAGGACTTTCCGTCTCTCTTTATCCAAATTCCCCCCATGCCCTCACCATCAGTATAAATGGTGCTAGTCACCCCTCAACATCCCTCACATCTTTTGAACCCTTTTCTTGGGAGTATTAAGCCCATGTTGGGCCTTTTTTACCCATTTGTGGATTCCCTCCTTCCCCCCTAGATCAAGCCCCAAATTGAACCTTCCCCTTTTAACTAAGATCTTGAAAGACTCTAATGTGACTCCATCTCCTTTTTCCCCAAGAAAGTCTCTTAATATTTCCCCTATTCAACCCCAACCTTTGTCACCCTTGGAAGACCCTTCATTGGTTTTTGATCAACTTTTGAAACATGGCTCTTTTTTAGAGATAGCCCAAGTTTTGGCTTGTAAAACCCACTTTTTGTTACGCCAACTAGTCATGATAGGACTCTCATAGAAGAAGCCCTAAAAAATATCCTAATAATCCTATGGGGCTTCCCAAAGATAAGGTATAATGTTCCTCGAGTAAATCACCAACCCTAAAATCTAATCAATATGATGGGTTCATAACAAAATCCAAGAAAAAGAAGGGAAAAAGAAAGATAATGTTGGCATCATTATAATATCAATTGGTATATCTCCCTAAATGATAATACAAAATATTGAAATAGTAACATAAAATACAAACACTTATCAATGAACCCTCAAAATCACTAGAGATAAGAAATGAATATTCTTACATGGATTGTTAGAGGGTTAAATAACCCCAAAAATTAGAAGACCCTCGACAATCTCAAAAAAATAATTGATCCTACTATTTTTCTCATCCAAGAAACAAAAAGGTCTAAGGTTATGCACTGATAATGTTTGGAAGAAGTCCAATGTTGCAGTCTCTATATCCATGGGAGCCTCAGGAGGCCTTATAATTTTTTGGAATCCAAAAATTCTATAAGGTATTTTACTTTGGAAAACCAACAACCATGTTTCTATCCTTTTCAAAGATATAGTTAGAAATGATGAATGGATTTTATCCAACATTTGTGTCACAAATTCTAAAAATGCAAGAAGGAATAAATGGGATGATCTCCTTCTATTATAAAAGACTTGTGATAGCTGGAATTGGATTGTTTGCTAACAACTTTAATACCCTCATTACTCTTGAGGAAAAAATGGAGGACTAATAGATCTCATTGAAAGCATGTTAAACTTTAGTTAATTCCTTATAGTAGCATCCTTGTGTATGTGGGTCTCAAAGGTTTCCCATACACTTAATCTAATAGGAAGATACGAGATAATCTAATTTAGGTTCATCTTGATCAAGTACTAATTTCCCTAAATTGGGACATTTAGTTTATCACCAATCTCTCTTCACTACCTAAAATTGGCTCTGACCATAACCCCCCACATTTTGAAGGTGAAATAATTTTAAAATAAAATAATATTTATTTTATATTTGAAAGCATGTGGATACACCACCTAAACTTGACTGAGTCTTTAAAGGAATGGTGGAAAGAACCCTTCTTAGGTTCTATATGTACATCTTGGTAAAAAAAATTAAACTTCCTAAATGCAAATCTAAAAATATGCAACAAAGATGTCTTTGGAAACCTTTTTTCAAAAAAAGGATTTGAAGGAGGAAATAATGTTGATTTAAGAAATAACAACTTCACAAGGGAATAATGAGTAGCTATACCACAAAGAAATAGAAATTTAGTGTCAGTTCCACAACTTAGAGTCAAGGGAAGAGGCATATCGGTGCCAAAAATCTAGGTGTACCTAATTGAAAGAAGGATATAGGAACACTAAATTATTCCATCACTCAACAACCAAACATAGGAATGAGAACATAATAATGCATCTTGAAATGGAAAATGGAAACCTTAGCAAAGAAGAAGAGGAGATTACTTACTACAACATACAATTTTTCAAAAAGTTACTAATATAATATGGATTCCTAGATGAACATATATAAGACAAAACATTAAAAACTTCAATAAGATCATTTTAGCCTCTGAAAATGCTACTTTAACAAAAATCCCAATGGTGGACAAGTTAAAAAAATGTACTTTTTGTGATGGAGGGATTTAAGGCTCTATGACCTAATGGAATCTCCCCTTCTTCCAATTTTTTTTTGATATTATCCATACTAAATTTGAAGTAGTTTTGTGAGATTTATTCCAATCTATAACTATTTTAATATAAATGAACAATACATTTTATTTCCTTATTCCAAAAAACCCAGTGGCAAACAATCTTCAATATTTTCACTTTATCAACCTATGTAACACAATCTATAAGATTTACTCAATCATGTTTGTTAAAAGAATGCAACATATGTTGGATAAGGTGATTGGGGAATAACAGGTAGATTTTATTGTTGGGAGAATAATAATTGATGCCATTATAATGGTACACAAATTTAGTAACTCTATCTCTAAATAATCAAGACAAGGCATGTTTATTAAACTTGACATGAATAAAGCCTACGATCAAGTTTTTTGGATATTTATAAAGATAATCCTTGAGAAATTGGGATTCAATCAAGATTTTAGGAAAATTATCTAGACCTGCATCTCTACACCAAAATTTTCCTTAATAATCAATGGAGTTCCTAAAGGCTACTTCTCATCTTCTAGAGGTTTAAGACAAGGGGACCACCTCTTCCCCTATCTCTTCATCATAGTAGGAAAAACTTTGGGGAACTTGTTGAAGGCTCAAGTACAAGGCTTTACCAAAGGAATTTTAGTAGTGCTTAAAATTGAACTAGTCACCCATGACTAATTTATTGATGACATGATTATTTTAAGGTAAGAATTACTTTAGGAATCCATATATTTCAAGATCATCCTCAAGAACTATGAAATATTTTCTAACCAATCCATAAACTTGCACAATAGTTCCCTATTCTTCATCCACACTCCCATCACTCTATATAAAAAGATTGAAAGAATTATAGAATGTTAGGTGAGTCATCTATCAACAACCTACCTAGGCATTCCCCTTTTTGAAGGCAAAATGGATTCTGACCTCTTGAATTCACTCATCGACATAATTCATAAAAAAAACTTGTATGATGGAAAGGCCACCTTCTCACTCAATCAAGTAAATTTCAACTACTCAAGGCCTCAATATAGAACATCCATGTATACTTAATGTTTTTATTTTATATACCTAGCAAAGGTGGCTACCAAGATAGAAAAAATCCAAAAAATAATTTACGGAGGGGCACCAAAGATCAATTCAAATTTCACCTAATCTCATGGGAAAGAGCCTACCTTCCTAAAGAAAATTAGGGCCTAGGGCTCAAAATAATTAAAACTAAAAATTATGACCTCTTAGTTAAAATGCATTATAATATTATGAAAGAAAATAGATAATGCTCTAGAATTTTCAAGGCCAAATATCTAGATGGTACTGAGAAAGATTGCCTTCTTTGAGAAGGACCAGCTGATAGGTTCACCTTCTATAAATGCATTCATAGTTGCAAGGCCATCCTAAAAAATGAATTAAATGGTAAATAATTTTGAATATGTGTAGGTGGTATAGGATCTTAATTAATTCATTATTCAAATACACATTCTAATTTTTCCTAATGAATATCACCTCTTATGGGTAGCTGAATATAGTGGGTAGTACTTAGTCTCATCTAGACATACTATTGACCTTGAATTGGAGGATGAGTATGATTACTAGAAATATCTATGTATTAAACACCTCACTCCTAAGGTAAATATTATCTTTCGGTTGGTTGATCAAGAAAAGATTCTAATTGTCAATGATTTAAAATAAAAAAAGTCTCATTATACCTAGAATATTCCCCCTTTGTAAGGAAGTAAATGATTTGATCCATGATCTATTCCTTTCCTACCCTTTTAGTTCATGTATTCTTGACTAGATTCTAGACAAATTCAACCTATCCTAGTTTAAACTAAACAACATATTTGATCTCATTATGCAATGGAAGCCACCTTGGATCCTTCGATCCCTATCCTTCCTTTGGTCCTTATCCCTCACACATTTGTTCTAAGTTGTTTGAAAATCCCAAAATGATAGTATATTTTCTAATAAAAGGCACCATCCCAAAGTAATCATTTTCCATCTTTCTCAAGACATAACTAAAAATTGGTGGGCTTCCCGCCTCACAGACAAAAACCTAATATCTACTTCCAAATAGTTATTATTTAAAGAATGGGAGGTGGAATCCAACACATGAGGATTGGGTAAGCTTAATTTTGATGGGTATTTTAAAATAAATCTTGACCCTACAGGTAGAGGAGGAATCATCAAAAATAAGTTGGGATATTTATTATTGTGTATGTTGGTCCTCTAGGAATTCAAACCACCCATGTGGTAGAAGCTAAGGCATTATTCTAGGGTATTCAGCTTGATTCCAATCTCAAGTTGGGTTTAATAATCATTAGTAAGGACTACCTTAACATCTTCAATGCTTTAGATGGTAAAACCACCCATTATAACAAAATTAAATATTTCATCGATGACACCAAGCATCTTCTAAGGAGATGGAAAATTCATCCATAGTTCATACTTAATACAAAGGAAATTGGGTGGAAGTCTTACTTGATAACATTAGAGTTAGCCTTCCCTTTTTATCTACCTGTCACAATGGTGGCCACATCCTTGAACATGCCATAATAAAAATTCAAAAAGAATTCATTATTCCATAGGGTGTTGAAGTGGTGGCCACACACGTAGAACTTACATCTTAATCAAGGGCATTTAAAATATATCTTTTTCCATCATATTACCATGTGGGGATTTAATAGCTCAAGGTGGGAGAAAGCATATGCTTATAGATATTTTAAAGCCATTAGTTCTATGTACCACTAGGGTACATGAATTATAAACTCCTCTCAAATTGTTAGTTCATAGTCAATAATAGCATGGAGGTGATACCTAAGCTATTAGTAATGGGTAGAAGAATGGTTACATGTACCATGAAATAAATAAATGTGTCTACTAGTATATGGTGGAGGTATACTAGTTATAATTGTAGAGGAAGAACCCAGTTGTTATTATTTTATATGATAATCCTTGGTCTAATGACCAATGACTCCATGAATACCACAATAGGACTCATCTTCCCACTAGGTTGGTAGAGAATTAATTTTAGTTAATGTTAGAATAAAATTACCAAGAAAAGGAGAAGACGTAGAATAATCTCAACTAGGATCATCTATATATATGGTTGGTTATACAATGGGTCAAATAAGAGTGGCTAACATCTAAGGAGGAAGAAACTTGTAAGTATCATGGTATCTAGTAAAATTATAAGGTCTTATTATGGCATAATTAATATGCATACTCATAAGAGGTTCATCAGTGACTAGAGGTTTAGTAAGTGTGTGCTCCATCTAACTTGTGAAAAGTAGTGAAAAAATGAATATCAAGTACTATACGATAAGGAATGATATAAAAATAAAAAAGAGACTATAGTAAAGAGTAATAATATCTAAGCACCTCTACGTTTTTAGCATAAATGAATCCAGCTAGAAATGGGTCACCTAGATAATATCCATCATCATAATATAGTGTATATAAGTCAATATTACATGTGTAGATTATTTTATCAGATGAGGAAGCATGGTGAATATAATGTGTAGTTTTAGTTAGGTTTACTAGTAGTTCATCTAAGCATTTTTAATAGGAGTGGGGTTAGAGAGAAGGAGGTAATTGAGAAATGATATTAGGTGAAATATCAAAAGTTATGATCTTTAATCTTATATCATCTAGTTCATCATCATCTAAGTCTAGGAGATCAAAAGACTATTTCCTATTTATTTAATATGACCATGATAACCTCAAGTAGAGTTGATAGGATAATTGAAATGCCATGGCTCACAAAATGTAATGTTAGGTAAAGGTTCAAGGGTAAGTATTTTAAACACAACTCATTCTTAGAATTTTTCAAAATTATAAAGGTTCTTTTCAAATTTAATCTTATAGATATAACCATTATGGAGAAACATAAGACATTGGCTTGCAAATGAGGTAACTACTATCATTTCATGTGTCCAAGGTTGACCGAGTAATATATTATTGGAAAATGGAATGTTAAATATCATAACTTTCACATAAAAAGTGATGTGATCAATAATGATCAGAATCAAAACACAACCTAGAGGAGGAATTTATCATATATCATATCCTTGGATTATACTTTGTGTGGATTTTAAATTGCATTCAGAATATCTAAGTGTTTTAATAAAATCCAGGGAAATAACACACGTTACTGATCCTTCATCAATTAAAACATGTTTGACTTGGATGTATCCTATTTGAATTCTAATAAAAAGGGGAGGGTCATCTACATGAATTAATATCTCATTGAGAATCATAGAAGAGAAAATAAATTTAATTAAAAGAGAAGTGTCTAATGTTTCATCTATGTGGATGGACATTTCTTCACACTATTGGATAATGTTATCTTCTGATCTAGATAATGTAGTTTATTTCCCCATGGGTGGATGATGAAGGGTGTTCATTTAAATAGTAATTGCATTAGGTTATGATAATGATGAGGGGATGTTCGTATTAGCTATAAGAAAGGAAATTAGGATGGAAGATGGGAAAGTTATGTGAAAGGATCCCATTCATCATAACCCATTGGAAGATTAGTGGATAAATGTGCATAATGTTCTAATAAATCAGTTGAAGGGTGATGGATACATAGTGTAATTTTTTTATAAGGTATATGTAGTTGGATTGTGTTGATCCATCTTAGGTCATGTAGTTATTTTTTTAAGTGTTGCGTGTTTTTGAATGGAATAAGGTTGATGTGAATTTTGATGGATATTTACATGAGGTATCTTATTTGGAGAAGTATATGATAAGTATGGTCAATTTGCATTACTGGAGGTGATGCTTGTGTGTTTGTTGGCTCTACATGCCTTGATTCTATGATATGTGCTAGGTAAGTGTCTTGAACAATGTGGAATGTCATAATTTTTATGGTGAGAGTTTGGTTATGGTTTAATATAATAAACTACTCTCCTCATATCATTCATGTTGTTCACATTCTCATCATTAGTGCTAGGATATATGGTACTCTTGATGTTACTAGTGGTGGGGGTAAGTTTGTTAGTGTTATCTTGATGGTTAATAATAAGATATTTATAGATACATAGATGAGCATTGGCTTGATTTAAGGTTTCAATTTTAGTTTTGTTTTTGTGAGCCTTAAGTGTTATTTCATAGACTTGTTGACATTTATGTAAAAGTGACTCTTGGTAAAAGTTAGGTCCAAGAAGAAATTCCATAACAATATTTCTTATTTGCATTAAAGTTCCATAAAAGTGACCCCAACTTACATAAAACCAACAAAATTTATTCCAATCATAGAAATATTTCATAGGAGATTTAGTGTCAAGATCGCATGGTAAGGGTCATGAAAGGTGCCTTTGAATTTTTTATAAGGAAAGATAGTTGTGTGCATCCATGTTAGGTTTTTTAGTTAATAAAAATTTGGGATGAGAGTTGTTATTATGTGTTAGTGAAGAATTATGATCCATTTTAGTGTTTGGAGCAAAAACTTGGACATTGTGTATGGTATCATATGTACTTATAACACTATTGTTTGTTGCACGTTAGTTTTAATTTATTACAGGCATACAAGTTCCCATTAGAGGGTAGGAAGGTTCAAATTGACGTATAAGGAAATATTTACATTTATCTTAATCAAGGGCCTCATCCAAATATTTTTAAAAAAGAGTCCTAACATGGTATTATAATTTAGGATGAAGTGCATTAATGAATAAGTGGGATAGGTTCTCATCCACCATAATATTCTTAATGTAATCACCTAGAATGAAACATGATTGATAATAGTTCTAATTGAGACCAAAAATCCCTAGATTAGCTCTAGACCTATCTTAGGGCCTATTTTGACACTTATCCATCCTTTTTATGGGCCATTTATATTCATAGATATCCTTAAAGTAGTCTTAGACCCTCATTTTGAAATCTTGGCCCTCAATGCCTCAAGTTTTACCACTTGGACACTATAATAATAATAGGTACAATATCACCACATGGTGCTAGTGTCCCAATTTCGGTTCTACTATCATTTCCATCCTTTTCCCACCAATAGATATATTTTTGACTCAAAAACCACCTACACTCACCCTAGACATCCTTTAACACCCACAAAGGTATCATAATAATACATATACATGACTTTTACCCCTTTAACCACTAGATGGAAATCATATGAAAATTACACATACAAACACAAGACAAGTGCATGATAAAGGTTATCATTCCCCATTCTACCCTGCTTTTTCATACAACCATCTACAACATTCCTAAGCTTAGATTACTTAGATTTCTAGTCTCGAGCACATTCAAAGCACTTTTGTCAATAATAATACTAGCTTCATTTGCACTTGCAATATAACCTATGTGGGGATAACAACATCAAGATTGATCCCTCTTTAGATTATTGGTATGTAGGTAACTCTCATCACAATAGGGTATTTAGGATGTCCAACCTAACCCACTAATAATAGACTCTACTTATTTTATCAACTGGATGTCATAGTAACATGGAGGATTAGGGTTTTCACATAAAATCAATCAAAACAAGTCATTTTTAGAGATCCATAACTCTTGAATGTAGGAATAGGATTGACAGACCTAGACACAGTACACTTAGAAGTTTGGAATAGTTCTGCATAGAGGAAATTACCACCAAAATAGGGATACTAATACCATATGGTGCTACTATCTAGTTAAGGTGCTACTATCCAGTAGGGTTTTTGACACCTAGATCTTTTTTATGACATGCAAACTAGCTTTTACCTCAATTTCCAACTTTGAGATCTCCTATTTTAGTCCTTTTCCATCTAAGTTATTATTTACATTATTTATTACTATTTTTAGAAAGTTCCAATTAATTAAATTCTATTACAAATCAATGGTTATATTTATTTCATATTTCTATGCTAATTTACTATACTCAACCATTTAACAACAAAATATTTGAATTCACTAAGTTCTAAAAGTTTAAAATTTCTTATGAATCTGACTTCAAATATTCACAAACCTTAACCCTAGATAACCCTAGGATTTATGTTTCTAGCCTTCTAAGACCCATAATTATATTTTATATCCCTATATTTTTTAAATTTTATTTCATATACTCAGAAGATAATAATAATAATAGATGAAGTTTATCACTTTTTAATACAATGTTCTATAACTTGTTTTGCATGTTTGTTTCTTTTAATCTGGGATGAAAACAAAGATGACATAAACACATATGTACATGATTTTTTATATTACTTAAAATGTATATCATATTTCATTATATCTAGCATTTATTTTTCTCCTATATAGAATTCAATTAATAAAAAAATTTGTAAATACATAGAGGATCAATCATAATATTATTTATTAGACTTAATCCATAAATTTAATACCCTAACAACCATGTTTAAAGTTGTAATGTCATATCCTATGCATATGAAATAATATCCTTCTCCTCCTCATCTCCATGAGGGTGATAACTACTTTCCCTCTAACTAGGTCCATGTCATCACTCTTCCATGATATGATGTAGCCTATACTATTATTATTGATACCCATACTCACTCTATCCATGCCTCCACCTCTCCCCTAAATAGTGTGTCTCTACATGTTAAATTATAAGGAACTATTCTTTACACTATTATGACTCTGAGGGATCAAATTATTAGTATGAATAAACTAATATCATAGTTATAGAATCAAAATCAAATATTAGGTGAAAAAGTCACATTATTAAAAAGTAAACTACATGTTCAAAGTCTTCATTATATGCTAGTGTTCATAGTGTATATGCATATACACTTAGAAAAATTGTGCCTAGGACTCCTTAGCCAAATCATAAAGTAAAATATGAGAAATACAATCAATATTAAAATAATACACAAGATGGGAATCAGGATACCCTCCCCCACATAAAAATTATAATATTATTGTCAATAAGGATGAGATTTTACATAGTTTTAGAGAAAAACTTTGGGAAAAACCCCATGAACATGCACAAATTCTAAGCCATAATGGAAATAAAGAACAAATCAAATAATGTTCAATATTATACTTCCCTAGATAAAAAACCTATTACACCTACTTTGGGGCTAACTCAACATGTAACACAACATATGTTAACTCTAAAATCTTCAATGGTATTTACCCACTATGGCTAGTTCCTCCTCTCCATATGTACAATACCTTATGCATGAGATTCATTATTTGTCTAAGCTAAGGTGTTACATCTTAAGGAGGGAGCTATTGGGACATCACATGCCTTGTATTCTTGTGTTCTTTTACATACACCTTTAACACATCACATAGTGGCAAATCCTTTTCCATATGGATTGGTGTCACCTAAGCTTAAATTTTATGATGGTAAGGATGACCTAGAGCACCATCTCTAAGCTTTCCATGTAGTATGTTTGGACTATGAGTCCAATGATTATCGCCTCATTAAGTTGTTCCCATGTAGTCTAAATGACTATGACTTACAATGGTTCTATGATCTATCTATTTTTTTTTATCACCACATTTAACCCATTGAAAGATATATTTTTATAACACTTCTCAATAAACATCAATGACAAGATCTCATATGCTCAAGTAGTAAAATTGAATAAAAAATCCCATGAGCTTTTTACAAAATACGTCTTGTGATATAAGGTTATATTAGCAAGGATGACTAATCCCATGGAAGATAGAGAGCTCCAAGACATATTCAAATATATCCTAATACCAAAATTATATGAAGATATATTTTTCAATAAGTATCCATCCTTCATAGATTTATGCCACATAGTGAAATAAAGAGAGGTCAAGCTTCTCTTTATGGGAAAACTATAATATATAAATGAAAAAAAATCAACTACTAAAAGTTATAGTAAACATCCATAAAAATTAAGGGCTACTAAAGATAAGAGTGATCCAAAGGCCATAGTTAATTTAGCTTCAAAACCATATCCTCACCTAGTTTTATTAGCTCCTCCACAAAGAGTTTTCACCAAACTTACTGAATCACGAACATGTGTTTTACAACAACTCTTGAAATATAGTGTTATATCTCTCCCTCCCATCAAAAAGGTTAATACAACATGACCTACTGAAAAAATATATGATTCTAATTTATTCTATGAATGTCATAGGGTATCAGGACACAAAAAGAAACTAATGCATCACCTTGAAACATAATATATAAGATTTGATAGAGGCCAACATAATTGATGTCGACACACCCATAGAGGCACCAAAAGATTAAAAAATGGAAGCCAAGGCATTAAAAATATTATTGATTCCATTTCCAAAGAATAAAATAAATAAGTTAGGGGGCACTTCAGGTGTTCACTACAAAAATCAATCACATCCACCATTGACATCATATCACACTAATAAATAGGATGCACACCCCCTACACAATATCAACTGTGTGTATCATATAATAGTACCATTTAGACCATTCATCACTTTATTATAGCAAGATATAATTGATGATGATTAATATTTATATGCACTCTTCATACCAGCCTACATAGATTATCATCATATTCATAGTGTTATTGTTGATAATGGGTCAAGTATTAACATGTGTACTATCACACTTACGTAATATTTGGTATATTTAAAGTAGTATAGATCTCCTATAAACACAATTATTCATGGTTTTATTGCCCTGATGTTTAGAGCTCAATTGGGGAGATTTTACCGTCACTATAGGTTGGATTGAAACATGTGGCCACTAGATTCTTAGTAGTACCTAGTGCAGGCACATTTGATATGTTATTAGGAAGGTCATGGATACAATAGTTATGATCCATCTCATCTACTATGGATAGATGCCTTAAATATATACATGGTAATTAGGGGATCATACTTGAAGGCTTTTCATATGAGTATACTCTACCTATCCCATAGGTAATCACACTATAATTACCAATTATAGCTTTGAACATAGTCCCAATTACTACACCATAGAGTTTATTAGATCTACTAGTGCAAGTGAGGTCTACTCCTATAGTGTTATCATGTAGTTATAATCTCCCATGGAGACCATTATTAGAGAGAGCCTTGTGTTAGAGATATGTTACATATTCTAAAGGGCCTCCCTCTACTCCTTTTCTCCAAAGATTAATATTATTGATTTCTTAGAGTTCTCAACGTAGGGTACCTATGCCAGATATAACATATTGTACTAGATGGGTCCCTAAGACCCCTATAGTTCACAAGACACCATAGTCTTTTTCATGGATTCTTAACACTTCATAATCAGTTACAATTATAAATCACTTACTATAGTAGGTTATGGGACCTCAATTACCATTTCATACAACACATACAATCATTATCCCTTTATTTGACATTATCCATATTGATATTGAGTCTCTCATGAGACTCATCAGGTAGTATTATTCCTCCCTTATTGTACATAGTTTCCTTATTTATTACTCCTTATATATAATTTCTTTTTTATGTTGCTTTTAGATAGATTATATCTATAAAATAAAAATATATATATAATAGGCCAAAACACAAAAAATATTTAAATAATTAATCAAAAAAATTATAGATTGTATGCATTGTTATGTTTACACTTCTTATATTTTCTAGATACTACATATGCTATTTACTTTATTAGACTCAGTTTTATCATACATACATACATACATACTTCACTCATTATTTTTGAGTGCTTGAAAATTTCTTATAGGACTCGGGTCTAGTACACTAATATAGATTTTCTAATATCTACCCATTAGGGGCATACACACATATAAAAGGGTTCCTCATTTGATACGTTCATCCATTTGGGGGCACACTATACATAGTTCTGACTTCCAAGTCACATCTTTATAAACCTTACATCATAGATTTAACATTGTTATATGTTTATATTGATAATGTTACACTTGCTTAGAGTTTTTTCTAGATACTACTAATTTAGTCTTAGCCAATGTACATATTATCTCTTACACATATTTGCATTACATTTTTATGGATATTTTCTCATTTATACTTGATTGTGTCTATATGCTTCTTCTATTTGAGGGAATTTGAATATGTCATTGCTCCATGGATCGACACCACTTATTTACTCTATATGTATGATTTCGACATGTGACCATGTGTTTTTGTGTGATTTCATGATTATTTATTCAAACATTTGAAGATGTTCTTCCATGTGAATCTAAGACAACTTGCTTGTTTTTTTCATATGTGGACATTTAAACATCCTTGTATGGCTTGCTTTATAGTATTTATTGACATGTGCTCATGTCCCTTGTATTATGGCCCCTTGGCCTACTTTGTTTGTCTCATGTGTGTTGTATGTCTGATTTATTATATGCATCATGACCATGACACTTGTCTCTTGCTTATTACACACTCTAATTTTAGATTCCATGAGGGACCGCATGCATCTCCCCTAGCTATTTGGGTGTTGTGATGGAAATCATGCCCTATCCCACTGGGTAGCTACTTAGTTATTACTCAAATTTTTGGTTCATATACATGTTTACATCTATCTTAACAACCTTTTGAATGTTATATCTAACATACATCACACATTACAAACTTATGCTCAAATTATCTCACATTCTAATGTTATGTATACACATTATATTAGATTATTACACAAATATCATATATGATCCGAATAACACACATTTTGTAAAGTTTTTTATTAAGGACACTTATTTGACATGTTCAAAAAATCCCATAAAAATATGGGGCATTCACATGGATTTATCATAGAGATCAAGCTTTCATAATGGACTCAAAGTATAAATTTCACCACATAAGCTCATAATACAAAAATTAGACTCAAGTAAACAGAGTGTGAAATAGTGAAAATTGTACAAAAATCATAATAGTCATACGTTAATGCCTAAATTGTGATTATAGTTCCATAAGGAACTATGGTCAAAGATATGGTACTATTGTCCAGTAGCCTTAGTTTTAAAAGATTCTAGATTTCCTAGAAAAGTACAATAGGTATAGTCTAAGTTTGCACAGATTCTGTTATAGTTTACCAACTTTGGATTAGTTTAGTTTAGATTCATAATAATTTTATCATATTTTTAGCATCATGCATGGCATTTTAGTTCCCATTTTAGTTCAAATACTTAGATATATATTATTAAAACTTAGTCTAGAATCCATATGTTTAGATATTATATTTGGGAGCATGTGTGTAACACATTATTTTGTATGCTCACTTATACACCAATTGATCAGATGGAATGAAAAATATATGTCATTATCTACACTATATAATTCTAACACCATGTTCTAGGTTTTACACTAGTTTCATGCTTTACTCCATTTGTAATGGTTGGCATTCTTGAGTGGCCCAAAGATGTATAATATACCTAGGTGGCTACAAACCTGACATCTCCAATTACATAATTCTAATTACATTATGTAGTTTTAGCTTTAAATTAATCTACTATAAATGGGTAGGTAATATTGATTCATATTCTACTTGAGTTATTGAAACACCTACTTGAGAGGATTAGACACATCATCGGTCCAATGAAAGTTATTCATAGGTTAGGATCCACCAAGTAGGGGTGGGCAATGATGGATTCAAAATTGGATTGAGTTCTTGAGCCAATCACACATGGGTATTGAATAATCCATCATCTAAGTCCAATATATTCACTGATTGATCATTATATACATTTTCACACACAAGTTGTTACCAAGTTTATACATGTGTTCATGTACCTAGTGAGGTGTATTCATTCCTTTCCTCTCTCTTATCTCGTTGCATAGTTTTATTTCTTTACCTATTTTTATCTCTTCACTCAATTTTTTATTTAATTTTAATATCTCCTAACTAAGGATTGATCTATGTGCATTTCATTTGTAGGACACACAATGGATAATGCTTCATATACTCATATATAGCTATGGGTTTCACCTCTTAGTTAAGTCCAAGTAAACTTATTTGTAATTTATCTTAGTCATTTCCATTTTATGTACTTATATAATAAATGGGGTAAATTTAATCACCTAAACATGACACTTGAGTGTTAAGAGTGCTACTTGAGATCACCTATCCCTAGCTTAGCCTTAGACCTATCTTAGGGCCTATTTTCACACTTATCCATCTTTTCTGTGTGCCTCAAGAGTCCATAAACATTTGTAAATTAGTCTTAGATCCTCATTTTGACATCATGACTCTTTATCCTTTAGGTTTTGTTGTATGGACACTAACGCCATAATAAGGACAATAGTGACACATGGTGTTAGTGTCCTAATTTTGGCACTATTGTCCTTTCCATCCTTTTTCCACCAATAGATATGTTTCCAAATATAAGACCACCTAGGGTCAGCCTAGACCTCTTTTAACACCCACGTAAGCACTAAAATAGAAAATATACATAAATTGTATCCCTCTAACCACTAGATGGAAATCAGATGCAAAGTATATATATAAACTCAAGATAAGCTGCGCATAATCTAGGTTACCAATCCCTATTCTTCCCTACTTCTACATACAACCATCTAAAACATTCATAAGCTTAGATTAATAAGATTTATAGTCTCAAAAAAATTTAAATAACTCATGTAAATAATCATAATATCTTCACTTATACCTACACCAACACTTAGGTGGGGAAAACTACATTAGTCTTGATCGCTCTTTAGACTATTTGTATGTAGGCAACTCTCATCACAACAGGGTGTTGAGGATGTCTAGCCTACCCCTATAATTTGTATCAAAAATATTACCTATTAACATGGAGTATTATGTTTTTCACATAAAATAATTCAAAATAGGTCATCTATAAATATCCAAAACTCATGTGCATAGGAACATGCTTGACATACCTAGACATAGGTGCACCTAAAAGATCATGAGTAATTATGCACAGAAGACACTACCATTAAAATAGGGACACTAAAACCATATGGCACTAATATAAAATTAGGGTGATACTATATAAGATGTATTTTGACACTTGGATCATGTTTGTGACACTTAGACTAGACTCTATCTCAGTTTACATCCTCTAGATCTCTTGTTTAATTCATTTTCTAGCTAAGTTCTTATCTACACTTTTTAGTTTTATTTTTAGAAAGGTCAAATTAATTAAATTATGTTATAGATCATTGGTTGTATTTATTTCATATTTATACCATGATCTACTATATTCATCCCTTTAATAACATAGGATTTGCATTCACTAAGTCTTAAAAGGTCAAAACACTTGGTTTTATTAGATAAAGATTTCCATAATTTAATGAAAAATTGTGTCATTTTGAATTATATTTGTTTATAGATGATAAAAGGGCTGAATTATTTTTAGGAAGATCATTATTTGAAATTATTAAATAAATGCATTGACCAAGTACTCTAAACTAGTGATGGAATGGGGTTTAAGTCAATTATACTATTCTAGAGCATCTTTGGAGAGAGTTTTAGCTAATAATTTTGTTTTAGTGAAGGTATTATGTTTAACCAAATCTTTGTATAGGTTTTCAAAAAAATTTAAGTGTAAGGTAGGATATTTAGATCCATTATAAGTGACAGTGGGAATATACCTCTGATGTTAATTTTTGTAATTTAAGGTACAATATGTTCACTTTGTAAATGTTTAGTAGTTTTATTAATAAGTGGGATTTGAGGTATAAGGTTATCATGTGCATCCATAAGGGGAGGTAAGGGGTATTAGGATTTTTTTACTCCCCATTGAGTATGTTGAGGTTGATTTTGGATATGAAATAAGAGGATTTGAATTTGCATCATTTAGGTTGCGTTATTAGTTTTAAAAGTGGTCATTTGTTTGAGAATTTTTAATAACAGTCAATTAGTTTGAGCACTATTTTGAATAATAGAAGCAACTTTGGAAGAGTTAATGTGTTTTGAGGTGTTAAGAGATTAGGAGGCACTAGTAGCATGAGATGTATTACTATCACGAAAATTGGTAGTGGTATGGGAAGTAGTAGTATCATGATAATTAGTATCTATAATTGACCCAATATGTGTTAAATTAAACTAGGTATTAGTGTGGATGTTTGGGGTAGGCCCAGTAAAGATGCAACAACCATGTTAGTAGATATAATTGGCATAGAAGTGAAATAAGACATAGAGGATGACTTCATAGAGTAAGAAGGCTATATTATAAAGGGTAAAGGAGTGGAGTAAATTGTTAATTGACTTTCCTCAAATCTTATGGACAAGATAGGTGAAGGTAAATGGGTATCTTCAAAAAGAGTTCTCATCATGATGTTGTAAATAATTAAAGGATCTTTACCTCTATGTTGAGGATTTTCATTTATAAAAATAATAATTTAGAATTTGTATTCAATATCATTTTCATATTTGACCATTTATATAAATAATGGATTAAGTGATAAAAAATAGGGAGTCCCATAATTAGTAATTCTAATTGTGACATGAATATTACTTTGATCTAGGTTAGTTACCAAAAACTTAGGCTTAGTATTATTTTTAGGATTGGTAAAAATAATCATATTAGTTTGATTTTTCTCTATGGCATTATCATATAAATGTTTCGTGATGAAAGGTGGAATATAGACACTTCATGAAAAAGATGATAAATCGGTTAATATACTAGGTCAAATGGATTGATTATGTTATAGAACCAGGGAAACATAATAGCTGGTAGAAAATAGAGTCAAATGGGTCAACCATGTTCTATGGAAAGACCAATAGAAAGGTTATGGAAGAGACTGAGTCACCTAAGTTGAATATGTTTTATATGAATACAAATAGAGTATCCTATAAAAGACTGAGTTGACTATGTTTTATATGAAACAAATAGAATAGCCTTTAAGAGATTGAGTCGACTGAGTCAATTGTTTTATATAGGTAGGAAAAATTTATAATGCTATAAATTTGGATGACTAAGTAACAATATTTTAGGAAAATAATTAAACACATAAACAACTAGGTCAATTAAGTTGATATAGTTGCAGCACATAAAAGAAACCTTATATCAACACCAGCTTATACAAGTTTTACAAAAAATAAAGGTTATAGTTGGAAAACAAAAAATGACAATAATAAAATGTAAATGGTAATTATTGACACTCTAGATTGAACCCTAACTGAGAAGGGGATTGTTTAGGTCCTCGACTCAAATCTAGACCAACATGGGATTGACCCTAGGCCGTGGGTATCCTATCATAGGATTAGACCACTGGAGAAGGCCAACTTCCTTTTATATCTATCACCTAAACTAAATTTTAAATAGGAAAAGGAGGAGAAAAATGGGTAACACAGCATGAAAACATGTAAAGGAGGTGATGCACCAATAGTGTTATTTTTCATCCACTCTTTTAAACTTCTAAAAACACTAATGAGATCAGATCTACAACTCTAAATGTTTATTTATGTATCATTATTTCATTCAAATCTTTTACCAAATGATCAAAACCTACGGGAAGCGATGGGGAGGCCTGATTCAAGGAATTAACTATTTAATGTATCCACTTACTAGTTTTAATCAAATAACATTAAACACTAAACATGACCTGCATAATAAGATAATCTAGTAACTAGGTGAGATCAAGATTTAACAAGGGGGAGATTTCTACCACATATGCAAATTAATCTAAATTTAACACACTATACTAGATAGTAAAATCTTAAAAGATTCCTTTATTTATCTCAAGAGGTTACAAAGATAAAATCTAGGTAGAGTCTAGTCATGCCCAAGAGAGGGACTACCAAGCTATTTTCAAGGTCAAAAGTCTATAGTTATTAAAAAAAGGGGATCAGAGAGAGAAGTAAATAAGTAAATATAAAACATTGAATGAATTCCAATATCTCTTGATGGATTAGCATTCTCTAGGATGTTGAGTCATGATATTATCAAAGAGGTAGAATTTCAAAGGCTTAACAAAATGATGTAATGATTCATGATCCTTATTCAACTGTCAGGTCTTCATCTCAGGATTCCATGCCACCTCTACTTGATCTATCATGAAAATAAATCCTTTATGACTTGAAACCAAAAAATATGTTTGGTTTGTTTTGAGTGGTTGGATGCACCTATTTATATCACAATATATGAGAACATATATCCTTATAGATTCAAAAGCAATCAAATTATTGGTTTTGATGTAGTTTCCCTATTTATAGAATATTTAGAGGCTACATAGTCTTGATCTAAACTATATTAGATTTAAACCTAATATATCTCTATGCATACTAGAAGCTAGGAACTCACTACACATGATGACTTCCTTTAAATAATAATGAAATTAATCCATATGTTCTATATCTTTAAACCATAGGTCCAACTGAACCTTAATGACAAACTTCAAACTTGAAATAATCATTCTTTCTTCACCTAGATCATATTTGGACTTAGATCTATATGTATTATCCTACCTATGTTGAAAAATTGCTCTATCAACTTTCATCAAAATATTCTTGAGCTTATCCTCATTCATTGGCTATTGACTTACAACTCAAACCTATTGACTTTTTCAACCTTTCTGCACATCATTGATCTTCCTTATATGAATGCCCATGATTCATATATCTTATACCAAGACCCATCAACAAACTCAGGCTACCTCACTCTATTGGATCTAATTATATGTTTGAACCCTTACCATCATATTTGCTTACCTTTTAAAATCTAATGGCTCTTTACCATGTCTTAAAATCGACATCTATGCACCCATAATTTTACGTCCATGTATATGTATTTGACATCTCGTATACCATCAAATTTAATCTCACAATATTTTTCCTTGACATTTATTTTGAAGTCCATGCAACTGTCAATGATGTCCCACAAACCATATTTGATGTCTCATAGATCATCAAATTTAAGAACCAGTTAATTTTCACCTGATATTTATTTTGACATCTATGTGACCATAAATGACATCCCACATAGCATATTTAACATCCTATAGATCCTCAAATTTAAAAATTAATGAATCTTCTCTTGAGATTAAATTTGACGTCTCATAAATCATATTTATCTATTGGTTCAATTTTGAAGGCTTGGATCTTGAAGAAAAAAATCATGGAGGAATGAAACTTGTAGGGAATGATCTAGGTACTAAGAGAAACATGTATACATGACTTGAGGGCTTGTAAGGCTTTTTTTATCACACTTATCAATTATGCAAACAAGTTGACTAGTCTATTTCTGAGTGATGTCGAGATGATGATCTGGCTCCTAGACTTATTCTTTGATCTTTTGATTGATCTTTGGAAGCTCGAATGAACTTATGAATCATAAATAAACTTTTCCATTACCTAAAATACAATATTACCCATTCAAACTTATTTGGATCCTCTATTTACTATGTAGACCTATTTCTCTAATATCAATGGAATTACACTTTAATCTTACTTAAAGTGTTTCAAAAGCATTGCATGTAATATGATCTTCCTCTTCTATCATTGGATCCTTCTCTTAATAAATAGCATTGATAAATTATTAGAATATCTGTATGTAGGCTAGAAATGGCCAACTTTTTTGGTGACTTAATAGGGAAGCATGCCTACTATGCTCAAACACAAACCATGTACATGACTCTTAGAATCATAAAAAATGATTGTATGAGACCTCTTTATTTGAAAAGACATCCACCAAAATAGGGAAGGAAACAAAATAAAGTAGGGAGACTATCCTAACAAATTGAATATGCAAATGAATCACTTATCTAGGATAAAATATAAATAAACTAATCTAATTAAACATGAAAATAAAATGATCCACCTAGATCAAAAGGGAAATTCATGAACTCATTCATTACAAAAGATGGTACAAGTTACAAAGTCATGTGTTTATTAAACATGAAGTTTGAAGAGACACTCCTTTTACCATTTATTTCTCTTAACATCTGTTGAAATGAGCCATCAACATCAAACTAGTCACCAAAAAAGACAAATTCTTCTTGGACTTTTGGATCTTTTCCATATTGCTTGTCAACTACAACCTTATCAAGTGACATCTTATCTATGCCTTCTACTTAAGTGACCTTATCCTCCTTATCAACTATTGTATTTTCATTAAGATTTTTAAGTATATTTTAATAGTCAAACCAAGTTGTATCACGATCTTGAATAGGTGATTGTTGGTCAAACTTCTCAGTAACAAGCTTTGTAATGCATAACATATCCTTACAAAGCTCTTTAATATCTTGCAGAGATTAAAAGTATAGATACTAATCATCCTTTTTTCCTTTATTCTAATTAATTTTAATATAATCATTTTGAAAGGCACCTTCATCTTTCTCAACTGGATATATCTCAATCTCATTTGTGACATCAGATTGGATCAATTCTTCATAGATTTCTTACATATCAAGACCAGTCTTCTCCTGCACACCTAAGATAACTTATTCAATATCATCTATAATCTCATTTTAAAATTGTACGTTAATTGAATTATCAATGAATAACTCTTTGTCATACACATTTGAATCATATTCTTCACACCCTCTAAGAATTTGGCTTCCAACTACAACTTTTTTCTCTATCTCCCATAGGATAGGCTCCTCCTAAAGAAGGGATATGGTGGGAGGGTGATGAAATTCATTTGTTTGAAAGGAGGTATGAAGAATGGAAGGGTCTTGATGATCATATTTTGGGATATTTAAGGAAATGGAATCATTTAGGGGATCTTGAAGAGGATGGAAAGAGAAACTTTTGAGAACTTCTACATTTTGCTCTTTCTAGTTAGCCATTATCTCATCAAGGTATGAAACCTCCTTGTATTCATAGACAACTTGAGCTTGAGTGATAAGTGGTGGAGAAATGGAACTATTATAAGGTTTATAATCTTGAATAGACTCCTAAATAGGCATATTAATATCTTCTTGAATGGGATCTTGACTCCAACTAGGAACCTTCATTGGCACACACTGAGAATAGTCAAGAACTTCATGAGAATAAGGAACACAAGAAGATTGCTAAGTAACACAAAGGGGTCCTTGAGAAAATTAATTGAAATAAATTTTATGTCTCTCACAAGCCTTCATCTTCTCTAATATAAAGGTAAAAAACTCATTCCTCTCTTTTAGATCATTAGACACATTTTAAAACTAATCATTCACTTCCTCAAACTGGGAATTCAAATATACTTTTCTTGCATATGCTAGAATATTGAGACCTATATCATCCATATTTTATTTTAAACAAGATTTCTCATATGTAACATCATAGCCACATGGGAAAGGTGAAATATGGTCTTGAGACTGATATGGTTCATAAGGAATGTAATAATCATGGCTTTGATAAAACTCCTAATAACGCTGAATAGGCTCATAATAAGGATCATATGGATCATGATAAGATTGGTATGATCCATAATATTAATTATAATGAGGTATATCATAGGGATTTTAATCATAAATATCTATAAAAAAACATCAAAATAGTGAAATGGTAATGAACTTACTTGGAAATTACCTAGAATTTTAGAAGTAATTGCTTTTATTCACCAAATTCTTCATGAATAACAATATTGTAACTAAAATTTTAACCAAGAAAAACTCCAACATGTCCCACCTAGTGTGCCAAAATTATTGACATTCTATATTTTACCCTAGTATAGAATTGGATTGTTCATGTCCTTTATTCAAATCTAGACCAACATGAGACTAACACTAGGTCATGGGTATCCCATCACAAGGTCAGACCACTAGAGAAGGTTGGCTTCCTTATATATCTATCACCTAAACTAAATTTTAATTGGGAAAAGGGAGAGAGAAATGGGTAAAAAAGAATGAAAATATGTAGAGGAGGTGATGTACTAGTAATGTGAAATTTCATCCAACCTATTGAACTTATAAAAACACTAATGAGATCAGATCTACAACTCTAAATATCTATTTATGCATCAATATTTCATGCAGAGGTTTTACCAAATGATCAAAACCTAAGGGAAATGATGGGGAGGCCTAATTCAAGGCACTAACCAGTCAATGTATCCACTTGATAGTTTTAATAAAAGGAAATTAAACACTAAACATAACCAATACAACAAGATAATCTAGTAACTAGGCAAGTTCATGATTTGACAAGGGAGAGATTTCTACCACATATGCAAATAAATCTAACATTAACACACTTTAATAGAATAATAAAATCTAAAAAGAGTCCTTTATATATCTTAATAGGTTACAAAGTTAAAATATAAGAATATTCTAGTCATACCCAAGAGAGGGATTACCAAGATATTTTCAAGGCTTAGAAGCCTATATTTATAGAAAAAGGGGATGGGAAAGATAAGGAACTGATTAGATAAAAAACATTGAACAAGGTCTAACTAATCTTGATGGATTAGCATTCTCAAGGATTTTGAGCCATCATCTTATCAAAGAGGCAAAATTTCAAATGATTTACAAAATAATTTAATTCTTCATGATCCTTATTTAACCACCAAGTCTTCATCTTAGGATTTCATGCCACCTCTACTTGATCTATCATGAGAGAAAATCCTTTGTACCTTGAAACTGATAGAGATTCTTGGTCTATTTTGAGTGGCTAGATGTACCTATTTGTATCATAATATCTAAGCACATATCTTCTTATAGATTGAAAATCAATCGTATTATTAGTTTTCTTGTAGTTTCCCTCTTTATAAAAATCTCATAGGCCACATAGTCTTTCTCTAAACTATATTATTTTTAAACATAATCTACCTCTACGCATACTGGAAGCCAAGAACTCATGACACATGATGACCTCCTGTAAATAATAATTAATGTAGTCCAAATGTTCTAGATATTTGAACTAGATGTCCAAACTAAACCATAAGGACACCCTTCAAACCTAAAATAATCATTTTGGCATTACCTAGATCATATCTAGACTCAAATCTCTATGTATTTTCCTCCCTATGTTGTAAACTTTCTCTATCGACTTCCATCAAAAACTTCTTGCACTTGCCCTCATTCATTGGTTGTCAACTTACGAATCAAACCTGTTCAATTTTTCAACCTTCTTATGCACCATTGATCTTATTTATATGAATGTCTATGAATCAAGATCTTATATCAATGCCCACTAAAACTATCAATCTACCTCATTCCATTTGATCTAGTTATACATTTGAACATTAATCATTAGATCTACTTGCCTTTTATAATCCAATGGCTCTTTATCATGTCTTAAAATTGGCATCTATGTATCCATCATTTGATGTCCTGCAGATGTATTTGATGTCTTTTATACCATCAAATTAAATCTTGCAAGATTTTTACCTGAGATTTATTTTGACATCCACACAACTATCAATGACATCCTGTAGACCATCAAATTTGAAAACTGATGAATTTTTGCCTGAGATCAATTTTAACAATCACATAACCATTAATGATGTATGTTAGACCATATTTGATGGCTCATAGACTATAAAATTTAGGAATGAATGAATTTTCACTTGATATTAAATTTGATGTCCCACAGACTATATTTATTTGTCAGGTCGACATTGAAGGCTTTGATCCTGAATCAAAAAACTCATGGAGGCACAAAACTTATAGGGAATGATCTAGGTAATAAGATCAACATATCTACATGACTTGAGGGCCTATAAGTATTTTTTATCATTCTTATCAAATATGTAAACACACTGACCAATCTATTTTTGAGTGACATCCTGATGATGGTCTGGCTCCTAGATTTGTTATTTTAAACTTTTTCTTGATCTTTGGAAGATCCAATGAACTTTTGAAGAATAATCAAACTTGTCTATGACCTGAACTACAATATTACTTGTTTCAACTTATCTAAATTCTCCATTTACTCTATAGACCTATTTCTCAAAGATTAATAGAAATACACTTTAAGCTTACTTGAAGTGTTTCAAAAGTGTTGTAATAAATATGATCTTCCTTTTTTATCATTGGATCCTTCTCTCAATCAAGAAGATTTCTCAGTCCTTTAAATATCTATATGTAAGCTAAAAATGGCCAATAATAATCTAAGGAGCAAACATTCCTATGTGTTTTAACTTATATTCTATTCTAGAATGTGATAGGGTGTTTAGCTTTGTAAAATAAATACAAGAGCTATTCTAAAGGTAGTTTTAGCTATGTTAAAGGTGAAAGGGATTTGTATTATTGATGGTAATGACTTAGTATTGGGTCCTACCCCATCACTTCATAGTCCTACAATGATAAGGGTGTTTGGTGCTTTTCCAATATATACCATCAACCATGTATTTATACTCTACCAGAAAACTAAGTCAGTTTCCCCCTTGGTGATGAAATCCAAGGAGGTGACCTAGGTAGAAGTATTTGAATGATTATTTTATATTTTATGATTTGGTAGTGTGTGAAGAAATAAAGTGATTAATATGGTAAATTGACCTTCCTAGTTATACTATATGCACTAATCTAAGTAAGAAATCAGATAAATGAAAGGTGAATTAATTATTACCAATGTGAGTTAATAGCCTTTGCATAAAAATGACATAGTACTAGGTTAATTGGATTGACCTAGTATGCAAATAATATAGAACAAAGTTGATCGAGTTGATTCTATTTGTTACAACAGTTCAGAGAAATGTAGTTGAGAAAATCAACTAAGTTTCGTTAGAAAAAGTAGTTATATATCAACTTAGTTTACTATAAGGTGGAAATTTTTATATGACTAAATTTTTTGAAAAACATAATTATAATTTATCTAAAACTAAAATAACTAAGCTGATTAGAATGAACTTAAAGTTGTTTTTTTATCAATTTGCTTTTTGATTCATTTTAGTAATGTACTAAATTTATTGAATTGTTATTTTTGAGTTATTTTATCTAGATGAGGGCTTGAAGCTATACAATAAAATGTTAAAACAAATTAAAACTACTTGATTGAGTTTGCATAGATTAAATAATTAAAAATAGATGAAATAAGTATGTCAACAAGATCAATCTAGTATTCTAGATAAAAATTAGAAAATTTAAAAAATAGGATGAAGAACTAAATCCATGGGATCAATATAGTGTGCCAAGGGAAATGTCTAATCATAAAGAGATGAATAATATTGATGGGTTCACCTTAGTTTAAAACCCATAGGTTGATGTTCTATTATGTCGATCAAATCAATAAAGTAAAATATGACCTGCAAATAATAAATAATCAAGTTGATCGAATCAATCCATTTTTTTGTAGGAGAGAAAGACCTGTATATAGAACTCAACTAAGTTAATTGGTTTGATTGAGTCTTGAGACCTATGAAGATACTATTTTATTGATATGATGGAGTTGATTTATTAGTCTAAAAATGAAGGCTAAAAACCTATAAGGGTTAGTTCACATCAAGTTCACTAGAATGTATGTAAGAAAAAGTGAAGCTAATCTACAAATCGGTCCTAGCTCAAAGAAGATAAATTAACTAACTATACTTTTATAAATATGTTAATAGTTGGGGTCATGACCAATATGGATCCATTAAACACACCTAAGGAATCTCTTATCATATCACATGGCAAGAGAGGGTTCCAAATCCTCTACTCAAGTAATACCACATAATAACCCTAGTTAGGTCTTGGTATTTTAATTCGATAATAAGTTATAGTAAATATAATCTAGTACTCATAAAAACTTGTGGCACAAATTGGATATAAACATAAACAAAAAATATGAAAATAATAAATCTACTCAAGTCATCTAGAAGTAATCCTAAGAAAAGAGAGTCAATACATTTATTAGCCATTATACATGGAAATCTATCTACTAAAAAAAGAAGAGTAAGAGTTAGGGATATTCACCTTGAAGATGAACCTATTGAGTCTAAATATATCCTTTAGCCAATGGTGTTTTGTAATATGTTGTTATGGCTTTTAAGTATCATAAAGATAGGCTATCTCTAGGCTAAAAGACTTATCCTATGCATCCAAGACACTTCCACAAGAAAATTTTCTTCTCCAAGTATTATGAAACCCTAAGTAATGATTATTTAAGTAGAATGGTGGAAAATAAGATAAATAAGTAAAAATGAATGATATCTCTATTAAAAATGGGGTGAATTATGTGTATATATATCTTGATCTGAACTTAAAACCCTCTAACATGTTAGACAATTTAATAGGCCTAGTCGACCTAGTTAGTTAGGAAATAGAGTAGTTAGGTCCTAGATTAGGTCGACTAGGATAACCTAGTCCCATAACATCATCAATTCATATAATTAACCTTACCCAATTGACTGTATTAGGTAATTGGTAAAAATCAATTTTTAGATTAGGAAGGGGCTATTTAAGGTGGTGAAATGTTTGAGGAGGAGTTTAAGGGAGGTGTAAAATCTTTGGGAAACATATAGGAGAGGTTTGTATTGGTATTAAGTGGAAGCATAGGGAATAACAATCTTGTGAACCACTAAATGCCTACCAAACCCTTTTTTGATTCACCATTTAAGGCATGCACTCAAATAGATTAAGACTTGATGGGTTATTGTAAGAGATAAGGCATTAGTAATTGATAAAGCTCAAAAATATTCTGGGTATATAGAGATCTCTATCGGTGGCTTGTATCTTACATCCAGGGAAATACCATATTTAGTCTTGAATAGGTAATATATATCCTAACTGATCATAATTAGATGCTTAAATTGTGATCTTAGAGTTTATCACCACCCATGATGTGTTGTTGATGATAGTTTTAAACCAAGAGGCATCAAAGATAGAGATCTCCAATTATAACTTGCATCTTAACAGCATTTATTGTGATGGAATTATTGTATAAAAATTTATCCATGTGGATTTTGAGGCTATGATAGTGGTAATATATGTAAAATACACATGTAAAGATATTGGAAGTGATGGATTTTGAAGTGAAGGTCCAGAAAGTGGAAATGTCCATTGGAGGCAAATACCTTATCTCTTAACTACATAAAAGTTAAATTTTACGATTGATCATTGAATCCTATATCACAAGATAATCAATTATTTGAGATATAAGGTATTTAGGGTGTAATTATAGGAGTTTTACATGCAGGTGACCATTCTTTTGGTTCATGGATATGGCTTATGGTTTTTATTTTATGCATGTCTAGAGTTTGCCTAAAAGAAAATAATTTTATCTTATAGGTAAATATCATCTTAAGGTGATAATGTGTACTACATATCATAATAAGGCATACTTGGATTAAAATAATATATTGATAGAGGTTAATCACCACAAGACATGGTTGTGATGCTAGTTTTTAGCCATGAGGCCCCTAAGATAGAGATATCCATTACAACTTGCATATTGCTTTTATGGAAATGCCATATTAAGGCCATAACAAGTGCTCCATGTCCTAACTAGGCATACTAAAATGCCAATAATATTTTCCTATAGGTTAATATCCACCCCTGATGTGGTGTCAATTCCATTTTCTAGCCACAAGGCCCCAAATATATAGATCTCTAACTATGGATTATATCTTGCATCTAGGGAAATGATATCTTGAGGATGAAATGAGTGATACGTATCCTAACCAATAATATGTGGATGCAAATAATTAGGTATTATAGGTATGATATCACCACCTATGATGTGTTGGAAATACTTGTTTTCACTAATAATCCCCATAGATAGAGATCTTTAACTACTGATTGCTTCTTGAGAACATTTCTTGTCAATGTTGTTTGAGGCTAGAATTATTGGAAAAAATGGTATCCATGTGGATTATAAGGATTTGGTAGTGTGAATTCATGTAAATTTCACATCCCAAGGTGTTGGAAGTCATATATTTCATAGTGGATATCTTGGAATTGGAAATGTCTATTGGAGGCAATGATCATGTCTCTTAACTACATATAAGTTCCTTTTTAGGACTTATCAATGAATCTTTTTTTCATGAGTTCATAGATGATTTGAGATATGAGAGATTAGGGGTGAAATTATAATACTTCAATAAAAACATGATGATTATTTCATTTTTTGGATATGACTTAAAAAAATTATTTTATGCTTGTTTAAAATTTGCCTACAAATAGTAATTTTACCTTATAGGGAAATGTCATATTGAGGTCAGAATGGGTGATATATCTCCTAATAGGGTGTAATAAGATGTTATAAATTATTAATATAGGTTAATATAGACCTTAAATATGGTGGTGATTCTATATTTTATCCACAAGGACCTAAATATAATGATTTTCAACTATAGCTTGCATCTTCCATCTAGGAAATTCCTTCTTGAGGTCAAAACAGGTGATCCATCTCCTAACCAGGCATAATAAAATGCCAATAATTTTGTATTATATTTTAATAACCACCAATAACATGGTTTTTATTATATTTTTAATCCATGAGGCCAATAATATAGATATCTCTAATTATGGCTTGCATCTTGCATCTAGGGAAAAGTCAGCTTAAGTAATAATGTTTTCATTTTATCACGATTTGAGTTTTTTAAAGGCAATTGATCATTGGATAAAGTGTATAGGGGTTGGAAATACCTAAATCATTAATTATTTTGATTTTAAATCTTTTTTAAATATTTAAAACCAAATTTGCTACCTCTTAGCCTTTATTCAAGTATGCATAGGATTTTGAGAGAAAAATCCTCATAACTCCAAAATTAGTCCTTGGAATTTGTTTAAACTTAGTGGATAATTATGATATGATGTTATAAAGGTGATACAAGTGGTTTTAAGTCTTGAATTTACATAAATGAAAATATATAGAGGACTGAGTTTATGTAGGCCTATATAAAGTCAATTAAAAATAGAGTTGTCAGAATGGAAACTCACTTATATCCTAAATAATTGATCCAAATACATTAAAATTTTCCAATCAAAGTATATAAACTACATTTAATAAGATATAAATGATTTTATAATTTGTTAACAATCAAATAAGAAGATATCAAGGTTTTTCAGGTCTATAGACCTGTGAATAGACTAAAATAGGGGCTTAGTTCATATGCAATATCTCACAGAAAATTCATTCAAGGGTCTTTAAAATCAATATAGAGATATAAAAAATATATTCAAGGTATTAAAAATATTTTAATTGGTTTTAGACAAATTTAAAAAAAGATATATTCTGTTTTCCTAATCAACATGTATATGTCTCATGGTTTAAGCCATGTTTTAAGGGTTCTAAGAAAGAGAATAGGCCCAAGTGAATAGGTAACTAAGATTAAATCCTTTAAAGTATAAAAATAAATTGGTAAGTGAAGATATAAATGTTTTCTCAATAAATTCTTACCCCTATTTCTCAAGTAATGGTCAACTATCAAATTAGTAGATCTATGTAATAAGGCAATAAGACATATTTCTATGAGTTTACATTTCTTGTTAGAAAATGATAGAGGAAGGATGGAGTTATGCATGGATTTTTTTTTTTAAAGGTTTTAAATGATATTTACAGAACTTTAAAACACGACTAAGGCTAAAATCCCTGAGTAAAACCATCAACCATTGAATAAGCCATAGGTCTGATTATAAAGACTTAACATGAGTGTTTTGTATTTTGTTTACAAAGATCAAGGTGAGTGACAAGTTCAGATCAATATATTGAATATATATTCCTTTCAAAAATAACTATGAGTATCAATAAATTTATGGTGAAGTGAAGAGACTCTTAGAGAAGGTAGTAGATCTAGAGAAGGCATAAATAAAAGAACATGAGAAGACAAACCTAATACAAGGTATGAAAGAAAATCCTTGTAATGTTATTTTAAAAAATTGATGATAGCATATTCATTGGTATATGTATTAAAAAGCATTAATATATTTCAGGTACAAACATGTGTAATAGTATTATAAATACTTAAATATATACCTAGAATATCATATTGCAAGAGACTTAAAGAGTCTACTTAAAATTTTGTTTTGAGTTTTTAAGACCATGACAAGGTGGAGAATAATTTTCTTATTATTATTTCACTTCCAAGACTTTTTATGGTAATTTTGAGTCTAGAAACTAATCTATGGATGATTCCTCAAATTTCTTTGATGCGTTGAAATCTTAAATAAATTTTAAACTCACTAAATACTCCTTGGAGTTGACTAAGTAACCATGTTTTCACCAAATTAAGCTTGTATACCTTATGAGTCATCAAAAAATGCAATCAATATATATTTAAATTATGAACATCACTCATTTGCATAATGGAATAAATGAAACCATACATTTAATATTTGAGGGTGGGATTCCTCATTGATGTTATTCAAAACACATACATAATCCTTCACACCTATGCTACACATTCCACTCTAATACCTTCATGGTACATATCTTATCACCTTACAACAATATTTTAAACTTGGTTTCTTTATATTCACGCACCTTTAGATACTCAACAACTTAACAACTAATGCCTAATCTAGTTTGCCTCCTATGTTGTTCTTGCCTTGATTAATCCTAAGGTAGTGTAATAACTAAATTAAAGGTTTAAACACATTTAAAATAAATAAATATACTTTTAATACCCTAATTAACGATTTAAGAATCTATGTAATTATCAGACATATTATTTGAAGATGACCTAGTAAGTATATCTAAGAGAGGTTTACTTGCATCATGATCACTTACCACACCTTTCGTAATAATTTTGTAACATAAATATACATAAATTTCCCATAGATTTCTATAACATTAAAAAAACTACAAGGTATATATTTAATGTTCAAAAAAAGGTTAAGGCATACATTAATGTGAACATGTAATAGAACATGTAATAAATTACAACAAAATAAAAAAGGTGAAATCAATGAGAATATTTAAAAATTGAAATGTTGAAAAATATATGTATATATAATATCCATAAAATCCATATAAAGGTGTAAAAAATGTGAAAAAATACAATATATTGGATCAATTTTGTATAGGCATACAATTCAAAACAACTATACATCAAGCCATATAGGCATATTTAAAAATGTCATAAGACATGATCCTAATCATGCAAGTTCATCACTCTCTTTGCCTTACTTTTATAAGCCTCTCCCATGGATGCATTGCTCACAACTAGATGAGTCAAAAAAAATTTACTATGATTCCTCTTCCATTCAAAACTCCTGTATAGATCTAAATATTCACCATACCAGCCATCATGGGTCATGTCACATCACCAAAAAACCACATCACTAACCATCCACATCACCAGCATGCCACATCACCATGAATAGTGGCCATGAATAGTGATTGTGAATAGTGACTTCACACCTAACATACTCCCACTTGAATTCAATATACATAGTATTTTACCACACATAAGTGTTCTGCAATTAGTTGTCCATCTATGCCCACTGTTGCCTTAACACAAACTTAGTAAAAGTTTTATTTCACTACTAAAAATTCTCTGCTCTAACTAGATTTTTCAATATATACTACTCCATATTATATTGTTTTATCTAAAGTGATTCTTCACTTCTCCACAACATAGACCAATCCTCTTATCGAGATTATACCATGAACATCTCAAAACTCCCACTACTTGGGAATATCTAGTTTAGTGCTCACCATGGCATTCATGAGGCTTCCTACTCCTAATGAATCTAATATATAGGACACAACATGTATTTTCCTTCTCTATGACACTATTGGGAAGATAACTCAAAATGTAATAAGTGGGGTAATTCCTTGCTTTCCTATCTTTGTGCATCTCCATCCTTGGTTTGTTCCTGCCATCACTTTCATTTCATGTGTCATAGCTAACTGAGCCATCACAACAGTGATCATGTTAGGGCTTGCATCTAACATGTCAACAACACATAGAAAAAATATATTATAAACACTTTGTCTCTCCATGAATATATAAAATATCCTATACTCCCTCAACACATTTATTGGAAACCCATATAGTGACTTCTTTAATATGCAAACCATCAACACTTTTTCTTAAAACAGATCACCATGAAGGAATAAAACTATTCCAACTCCTTAAATATCAAATAGTACATGTAGCACTCTTAATAATAATGATTGGGAGGAATAGTAATCATCTTATTATCCAATAATGTCTTAATAATGTCATGAGGCATATCTCTAAATTAATCAAATTGTATGGGTTAATTTTTACCATTAGGTGCTTTTATCATTGTAGGCATTGATATTAAAATTGATTCTTTTCCTCTTTTTAGTACTTTAACCTATCACTTTCATGGAATATTTTCTTTGGGACAAGGTGGATCTAGTTCTTAAAAAAAGTTAGATGACTCTAGTGGT
>JARHVA010000575.1:3472500-3477500 GCA_037957365.1 Torreya grandis | reverse complement strand
AGTTGATGTTAATATCAATCAGTTGTTGTTTCTTCTTTTCTTCATAAAATTATTCAAGTGCATAATTATACACTTATATATTTACTTTTATCTTTGTCTCTATGACTTTTAAATTGTAAACATATGTTGTTCCACTACCACTACCATTATTTTATTCACTTTGTCCTCTTGTATGATGGTCTCCTCTCCTTTATTATTTTATTGGTATCTAACAAGCTCTAGCTAATTATAAGGAATTTATTTATTCTTACTCTATAAAAAAATTTCACTTCGATTTTTATCTACAGTAAACTCAAATAACATATTATAAGAATTTAAAATTCCTCGTATAAACCTCAACTATTCTTCAAGATAGAGATGGCCTTGTTATTCTATTTCATCAAATATGATATCTTCATATACTACTTTCCTTTTATCTTGAAAATATTTTCAAGAGTCAACATGACTCCATCCTCTTTATAATCATCCTTTCTTATTCTTATTACTTTCTATAAACTTATGTGGGTTGCTACCACATTTGTAGTTATCTGTGAAAATATTATATAATGACTTCAACCTTCTTCTTTAAAAGGATTAAAAAGATGGAGTTTACCCCCATGCTAAATCTCATAGTATTTTTTTCCATGGTGATATATACACATGTCATACTTCTAGGCCCTTACATATAATAAACAATAATCATCCATAGGTTATATATCACCCAATACCTTATCTTCATAAGGCCCAATATTGAAGGAAACAAAAACATATTTATCCACAAACACACTTTGATCTTTCTTCAACAAATAAATATTATACATTTTATATTTTAAAGGACAATAAAATTTCATATTTCCACCATTTTAGTACTTACCAAGTTATTTTTTGAACCATCATCCACAATCACCTTGCATACTTTGACCTAGACACTTGCATCTAGTTTAAAATATATATTGTTTTCCCTCTAATAACTATCTTCATATTTTTTAATTTTCCACCTTCAAGGTATTTCATAAGATTAAGTTATCTCTAATTTTAGTGTCTAATTCCACAACTCAAGCTTCTTCCTCTGTCAACACAACTTAATTTTTAGTTTTATGATGTAGTAGGTAGTCTTGAGCTTTATGAGTTTCATTAAATATGAAGAATCTAAAGGGATTGAAATAGGGTTCATTTTAATAGGCCATATAAAAAATCCATGGAGGTCTCAAGGGGAATCAGATTCGCAATGGTGGTGAATCAGTTTGGAAGGCATATCATTGAATAAGCATATCATGTGATACCACACAAAAAATTGCACAAGGATTATCAATGTCTAATAGTAGCCTACTGGTACCCAATAGTAGCCTGTGGGTGTTTGATGACATCCTACAAGCCTACATCAATAACTTATGGGAAAATGTTGGTAGCCTATGGGTAGATGTTGTTATCTTGTAGGTAAACACAATACTAACAATCTATAAGCATATTCTTATAAGCTACAAGTAACATCTACCCACTCTTTATCATCATCCATCCATAGGTAGCCTATCATTATTTATCTATAGCCTACTATTGAGCACTGATACACTATAGTCAAGCACCCATAGGCTATTATCAAGTGCCCACACTCATGAAATGTCATTGGGTGCACATAGGCTATCATTGGATGCCCTCATGTTTAATTTCCATGATGGAACTTAAAGAGTAGTAATTGGAATTATAGTTAAAAAATAATAATAAATTATATTATAGAAAAATCATTGTATACCTTGCTAGAAACTGTTGATTCTTGAAGCCTTCCTCAGACCTAAAATATAAACCATCAAAAAAATTCCTAAACTCACTTGATGATATATGAAAAATTCCTTTGGATTAGATTTTGAGGTACCAATGAATTACATTTATATGAGGAAATTTATATTCAAATGGAGGAAAACCTCTCCTCAAAATTAACTTTGACTCCAAAAATTTAGGTGATCCCACATTGTTGGCCACTCCACAAAAATTGCCAAATGCTGACTTCAAAAAATGGAATATTCATCGATTAACAAAGATTCACCACTAAAAAAAACCCTGGATTGAAATCCTAAAAAAATTAATGTCCTCATTGCCTACCTTTGAAACCTTGATTTTATTAACTAGGATTGACAATTATATTAGCTTATTCTCCTTTAACAAGTTTGGAAGAGCTCCCTTTTAATCTATTTAGATTTTTATTACCTCTTTCACTTGTCACCTTGCTCTTCTAATACATTTATCCTCTAATTTTAAGGCATATCCATGTGCTTCATCTAAAATAGGTATCTTGATTAAGGGTGGATCATATTGAAACTAAAACCCTAGTCCATTCACATACATAACCACTTATTTTTATTCATTTTATTGTATATCAAACCAAATTTGAAGCCTCATAAATTTCTAAATATTATCTTGAACCAATTTATCTATAAGTTGTCAAAGGTTATAAAATTTAATAAATATTTTTTGTTAATAATTAGAAGGAAATAATTGAGCTCATATATATTTGAACATCTTGGGCCATAACATGAATATTTTCCCCTCTTATCTTATCCTAGAAGTTTTAAAATTTTCATACTATAGAGAAACATGAGACTTCAATTTGGATGCTACAATTTTCACCCTTTTATTATCACCTTCATAAATGTTTTCCATCTCAAAATAATACCCCAACTCCTAAATATCTTCTAAGAATAAATCTAGGTCAATTTCACCATTAAATATGTAAAATCTACTTTCACCTTGGAGTGGAGTTTGGATACAACTTCAAAAAGTCTCTACATAGGATCTTTTTGGCCATATTTGGTCCACATACCAAGTGTACACCCAGTTTCTAATGATCTTGATGTAGAGAAAGAGGTAGATTTCTTGATTGATCAAATACTCAAATGCCCTGAACAAGCTCTAGATGGAATGAGTAGACCATTAAGATCATGAAGCTCACAAATCTTTTGAAACACTTTAAGTTCACTTAAAGTGTAATTTTTAAATTTTTAAAGATAGGTCTAGGGCTTTAAATAATGCATGGAGTGTCAAATAAATTTAGGATAAGCATGAAGGCACACAGTATTCATCTGGTCAACTCACCATCTAGAGCTTACCTAGACATTTGGATATAAAACTGAGTGACTATGTTGTTGATAATAGATATCACACACCTGGATTATTTAAAGAGAATTAGTTATATGGGTTTATTCACATTAGTTCTAGATTAACATGCATCAAATTTCAACTCATCCACCTAAGCATAGCAGAATATCTAAGGGTTTAAAGTGGGATCCTATAATGAAATTTGCTAAGTTTCTATACTTAGTCAATTTTTAAATAATTTCAATAGAGCTAAGTAAACATGTTGATGAAGTCATATCTCTTAAATGTGATAATCTCAAGAATAAAAAACAATTTGGGTCTATTTATTTTGGAGCTTAGTTTATATACACCAAGTTTTAGCTCACGTGTTGTATCACAATGAGAGATACGCATGGCAAAGTTTGGATCCTAACGTAAAAATTTATAAGTTTACATACTTAGCCATTTTAGGTCACTCCATCATCAAAAAGTCATGTAGAATCATATAGAATAATCAACTTCAAAATTTTACATAAGCATGTGGAAAGCTTAAATGATCATCAAATCAAAAGGGTTTATTCCTTTCAACATTAGGTTCATTATCTTCAAGTTTGGTACCCCATGATCTTTGTGCTTCAAGTTATAAAATTTTAAAGTTAGTCAAGAAGTGGAAGATGTCTGCATGAACATAATTTTTAAGACCCATAAAGTGACCATTTGGATCCAAATCCTTGATGGGAACCTAAGGAGGTATGCATGGTTGAAAAGTGTCACATAGGATCTTGAAGCAAGTCAAATGGTCAGTGGATCCTAGGAACCAATGAGAGATCGAGCTCAGGGAAGTGGGTCCCAAAATATCTACGATCCACATTTAATCTAATCTCAAATTTTTATGGAGTGAAATTAATTCAAAAGGGTCAATAATCTAAGGTAGTTTTGACATCTAATTGCAAAAGAGATGAGTTGATATGTTCAACAAAAGATGATAAAGCAAAATGAACCTGACTTGGCAAGTAAAGTCAAAAGACCCAAACTTAAGCCCAACCTGAGTCAATGAAAAAAGTAAAGGGAAGGAGCTTAATGTGGACTCAGATAGGACTTAGCATTAAATAGAGGGCCATCTATATGTAAAACTATAAGAAAACTAATATCCTTAGATTGGTTTTTACCCATAGTTATCTCAATCTAGGATCCAAGGCATATAGTAGATATATGATTAATAAGGAGATCATACCAAGTCATGACCTTGAAAATCTATGATTTATATTAGATATGATGTGTCCTTGGTAGTTTGAAGATAGGATATTTTATCTTCATAATGAAATCTAATAGAAGATCCAAGGCAATAAGACTTTGGGATGTGGAAAGAAGTTGGAGCATTCAATTCTAATATGATCATGACTTTCCAATTTTGTCAAACTCTTGTCTTTTAGTGAAGCTTGTTCTAATAATGGAATGATTCAGAGTATATCTAAGTAAAACATGAATATTTTAATCATAATAACCTATTTTTATTAGATTAAAATCCTGGTGAAACATCTCTTAATGTTGATAACTTATTGATTATCATGAACAACATGCTCCCCCTTATCTCTCTCATCTTCCCCTTTTCCTATATTAACCCTTTGATTCCATTTTGTAAATGGGTTCTAATATTTTAGACTTATTTTATATTTCTAAGAGATAAGACATTCCTTGAGATACTACAAAGTATTATCATCTTGATCATGCTCAACCCTATTAAGAATTTGTAATAACTACCTCTTAATACAATAAGGACTTTCTTTAGTTATCTTTTGCCTTGAATTTATGTTCAATGAAGTGTACACTATGGCATTATGTGAAGGAAAGTATTCTTCATCCATGATCGTTCTTTCTAACCTTGTTTAAATGGTTTTCAATGGTTTTCATAGGTCTAGATTAGTGTCCTATTCTAAACCTTTTCTATGAAA
>JARHVA010000575.1:3427500-3465000 GCA_037957365.1 Torreya grandis | reverse complement strand
AGGGGATACTTGATGGAATCAATAATTCACTATCATCTTGAGTTGAACCTACTGAAATACTCCTTATTTTATCCAAACTTCCATCCCATGATTCTCCTTACATGAATTAAATATATCTACTAATTATCATCTTTTTGTTATTAAATTATATAATTTGTACACTTTTGTGTCTTCTATATATCCTAATAAGACACATTTTTATACCTTATTATCTGATTTATTTCTCAACTAATTTGGGACACTATATATGACACACATATAAACAATCTCATATAAGAAACACTATGCTTTCTTCCACTCTATGCTTCCTATGGAATCATGTTCTTGACACACTTAGTTGGTGATATATTCATTATGTATACTTTACATGCTTTATCCTTTGCACAATATTCATTTGAAAAAAATTTGGAATTCAACATACTCCTGGCCATGTCAACGATTGTTTTATTCTCTCTATCAGAACATTTTATTGAACTATATACTTGGCTATAAACTACTTGTGGATTCTATGACACTTGAATTTTTTTAGGAAATAAATTGAGATGTATTCTCCACATCTATATATTCTCAAAAATTGATATAGTTCCAACTTTACTTCTCAACAATGACTTTAAATTGAAAAAAAATTCTCAAAAACCTCATATTTATGCTTCAAAAAAACCACCCATGTCTTTCTTGTGTAATCATCAATGAATGCCAAAAAATATAAGCATCGACCAATTGAAGGAATTTTCATTTATCCACACAAGTTAGAGGGAACAATATTGAATGATGCCTTTTCTCTAACTAAATTTCTAATTGGGAGTGACTCTCTATGATGTTTTCCAAAAATTCATCCTTCACATAATCTATCTAGTTTTTCTATTAATGGCATATGTTTTACCATATTATTCATATGTAGTAAATTTAGACCTCTCAAATTTAAGTTTCCAAATTATAAATGCCAAATCCAATTATTATTTATTATTTTTGAATTAAAAGTTTCCTTTTGAACTATATCTTATTGGGATAAATGTGGGGTTGATAAAGGAATCACTACAGGGTGAGATGGAGCAAATTCCACACTCAATTTTATTTTTAACCTCAAAGGGAACATTTGGTTTTTGGTCATTTTTAATTTTACTATTAGTTTAATTCTTGGAAATTGGTCCAAAATTACACATTCATTATTTTAGAAAAACACTCTATACCCATTTTGAACAAGCTATCAAGAGATCATCTAATTATGATTGAAACGTGAAACATAATAAACATCTAGCATAATTTTTTCTTCCCCCCAGTTAGAATATTGACATTCCATTTTCCCATTACTAACATTATATTATCATTTCCCAAAGTAACATATGATTTTATTGACTTATCCAAACTAGAAAACATTTATAAATTACTTATCATGTGATGTCTACAACCTTAATCTAGAAATTAGACATCTTGTAGACTCTCTTGAGCAATATTAAATGCCAAAAACATAATATCTTGATTCTAATTTTATCTAAAAAAGTTTGAACTTCTCTTATTGAAATCAAACTATCTTTTCCTACACTCATATGCATAATACCCATTCTTTTTTCAATGATAACATTGAAATTGAGATGTGTCATTCCTTTTGCCATGAAACTAACTATGACTTAGATTTCAGTTGGGTTTTCTTCCACTTGAATTATTGGATTGGTTCTTCCACATCTTGATGAATTTATTAATATTCCTCTAAAGTTATATCTCCCTCTTCCTCTATCATAAATAACATAAACTTGTGACTTAAAATCATGCTCCAAAGAAGAGTTATAATAGTGACTTAGCCTATGCTCATGATAAATTATAGATGCATGAATATCATCTATATAAAATTATGAAAGAACTTTGTCTCTTATATAACCACAATAATAGACTCAATTTTTTGGGTAGGCTCCTCAAAAAATTTATACTATTTTATTATCTTCAAGAGTCTCACCATGATACTTGACTTGATTAACTAAACCAATAACTATATTTTAAAATGAATATATTGATTTAGAATTTTGCATAGACATAGTCTCAAAATATATTTTCAACCTTTTTAACTTTGTAATTTTTACCTTAGCCATTCCTTGATATGAAATCTAGACGTTGTCATATGATTACTTTGATTATTTAGCTACTATAACCATTGGGAAGACACTTTCATTCATTGCCTAAAAGATGTAGAAAAGAACCTTTAAATAATTTTTTTAAAAATCTTTGACTAAATATTTTAGTTCCTAAGATAATGCTTGTATGATGTTTCATCAAGAGGTTTAAGGAATCCATTATTCACAAGCTCCTATATATACTAAGAAATAAACAAATATTTTATTGTGATTAACTAATGCCTATAGTTCTTACTAGTAAATTGAGAAATTTTAGGATTCTTAAGGCTTATGATAGAATAGGATGTCATTTTTGGCTATGAAATTAGATGAAGGAAGATGGAGAGAATAAAGGAAATCAAGTAAAAGATAAATAATATCATATATTGATAAAAATAGTCCCTTACATAATACAATAAAAGAGCTTGATCTCCTACTATAAACAACCCTTTCCTAATAAAGTGTTTCAGTTGTTTTATTTTATTTTTTTCATATCCATTTTTTAATGTTGAGCTATATATCTATATATTCCTACAAAATATTTTCTTTTTTATGAATTATAAAAAAATAATGAATGCAAATGGAAAATAGAAAAAAGTGCCTAACTCCTCTAAAAAAATGTTACATATTGAAATTAAATGACATTTTTATAATTATTAGCTCAATAAATAATGATGCATTTAATAAGGATTTTAATATTGATATGGGATATTAGTTGGTGGTGAACAAGATAAATTTAAAATTAGTGGGTAGTTGGGATTAAATATTCCAAAAAATATAATGATTAAAAAGGTGAAAAAGGGTAATTGTGACCATACTATTAGGACAACATTTTCAAATATGATAAATGCACAATCTAAAATTAACTTTTTGGTTGATAACTAAATGGAAAAACCATTAGGGACTCCTAGACTATAATTCCTAGAGATGGATTTGGCATCAATAGTTCATATGTGAAATAAAGTTGTGATATTTTTATCTTTATCCTAAAGGATTAACCTTCTCATAATACAAGGAATGTTTGTGATAAAATATTCATATGGTTACCAACCAATATTAATATCAACATGTATTCCTGAAACAATCCATATCATTGTTTTGAGGATGCTGAATAGATCTTCCTTTGTTTCTAGTTTTGGCTACCATACTTAGTTTCTTATATATAGTGTCATTTATTATTTTTTTCCTCCCACCAAACTTGAAATTTAAAATCATTCTATAATTTGATTAGTTCTTATTAGTAATAATTAACATATCTTGTACCCATTCTTTGATGGCTGACTAAATAAGGAGACCATAAGCTACATAACAGTATTCTTCTATCACCATTCTAACAACATGTGATTGAGTAGAATATTCAACTACCATATCCCATGATCATATAAAATTAATAACTTATTAGGATTGATACTTGAATTACTCCATTTTTTATAACAGTTAATCATCTTGAAAATTTTCATGTGGTAATCTTTAAATAATATCAATTAAAACCATTAGCATCTCCCTAATATCACAAAAAACCATTAGATCACCTAAATACCCATCAAAAAATTAACTCATAATGGGTATGAAGTGTGATAAATGCTCCAAATTTTGTGGAAATAAACATTTTATTTTTCAAACCAAGCATGTGGAGCATAGAGTAAGTCCAGGAAATCTCAAATTTATATAAAATTCATTCAGGATTAACTCATATACTCATCCTTATTTGTACATTAATTATTACCTTTTGATTAAGTCTATAGGTAAATATTTCATATCAAACAACATTTATTTATGGTATGTTACCAAACATAGATCCACATAGCAATTGCCTAGTGCAAGAGAGGTTACAAGAACTCCCTCTGCATATATCAAATTTCCATTTCATTATTTTTATGGTATATATGGGAAAGTCTCCATAAATTTAGCATATACTAATTACTAAAAAATCCTATTGTTAGGGAAAGGTTTGTCAATTGACCATGTTAGTATAGATATATAGTTTTATACTATAAGTTGAACATGTACTATATAATACTTGTCTAACATTTACCAAGTCATAATTTAAAATAAGCAATTGCGTAATCACAATTTAAAATAACTAATTACATAATCATAATTTAAATTAATTAATCATATCATGAAATGTAAGATTTAAAACTATTAGATACTCAATGTTCAATACATGTACATCCATGTAAAGGATTGGATCAACCTTTTTTTAAATATATTTCAAATTTGTTAATTTACTTGTCATGTGCATGCAAATTTAGGGTGCTCAACATTTAATAACTTTTCCCTAAAGCATGTGTGTCTAAAATATTTTGAATATAGATTGCCTATCACTCAGATGTCTATGGGCTGAAATAATATAGGGCCCCACACAAGTAGGTGCTTAGAACCTATTAATTTAATGCATCAAATGTTGATTTGTAGTTCATTGCTTTATTTGATTTTAATCTTATGTGTGTGTCCACAACCCATCATTTTAATGCATCAAATATTTATTTGCATTGCACTTCCTTTTTAATTGATTATAACCTTAAACCCAATAATTTAACACTTGAATCAGTTGAAAATCAACTTCCCCAAGGAAAAGAATAATTATATCAACAAGGAAAGCTTCCTAGTGATTGACTAGCCAACATTAATTATAAACTAACACATGTAGATTGACACCACAAAATATGACACCTCAAACACCTACCAAATGCTAACACCTCAAAAATCAACACAACAAACCAAACAAGAAAAAATTAGTAGTAGATAAGCATTACAGAGGAGTGAGGAGGAGGCCATGGGGAAATATGCTTTCAAAAATATGTTAATTAATTTTTATATTTATTGAAAAAATAAAAAAGATAATATTTTATTAAATATTTTAAAAAATGAAGTGTGCCATTAATTTTATTTTGTCAAGGGAATTGATAATATTTAACAATATATGTTTTATTTTATATATATATATATATATATATATATATATATATATATAAAATAGTGTGCTCTATATGCTATCTAGAGGGATGTGAGGCCATATAATGCCGATAATGCATAATAGGCCATCACTATATACTAAGAATAAATTAGGGGTTGAACCTATGATTAGGAGTACTTCTAAAAACTACCCAAATTAAATGAACTACTTCCAATAAAAATATATTTATTTATATTCGAACTATAATATTTAAAATTTAAATATATATAAACAAAAAAATTTAAAAATACCACTACTTGGGGATCTACATTTATGAATGGTTTCCAAGAAGAATAACTATGTGTGGATCAGAGACTAGGATATAATATCTTTGGTCACAAGGACAAGGTCTATAGACTTAAGAAAGTGCTCTATATACTCAAGCAAGCTCCTAGAGCATGGTATAGCAGAACCGATTCTTATCTTTTATAGAATGGATTTAGTAGGTGAAGCAATTAGCCTAGACTATATATAACGATTAATGAACAAGGATAAATTATTAGTGTATTTATCTGTGTTGATGTTTTGATATTCAAAAGTAAATTATTAATTAATTTATTCAAGGCAGCCATGAAGAATGAATTTGAAATGACCAAATTGGGTCATATGAAAGTATTTTCTTAGGACTGAGGTGAATCGACCTAAAAATGGTATATTTATTTCTCAAGGCAAATATCCCAAAGATATTTTGAGAAGGTTCAATATGGTAAAGTGTAAGACAATAACACCACTAGTCATAGTAGGTTTGAAGTTAAGTAAGGATGATGAAGGATCTAATATTTATGCAACATTATATAAAAGACTCATTGGTGGTCTAATGTACCTAAAAACCACAATACCAAATATAATGTATAGTGTGAACCTTATTTCAAGGTTCATAGAGTCTCCCAAAGACTCTCATTGGTAAGTAGGAAATCATGTTTTTTGAGATATGTGAGTGGAACCAACAATCATTGAATTCTATATTCAATGACGAATGAGTTCAAACTCATAGTATATATAGATAGTGATTGTACATGCATCATTATTGATATAAAAAGTACACATGGTTATATTTTTCACTTTGGAGAAGGTTCAATATCATGTGCATCCAAGAAACAACCTATTGTCACTCTAACATCAGCAAAAGTAGAGTATGAAGCAACAACATGAGCAATATGTCAAATAATTTTGATGAGAATGATGTTAGTAGATCTAAGGCACAGACAGGAAGCTCAAAAATAAATATTTTATGCAACAACTCAAGAATAACACTATCCAAGAATCATGTATTTCACAAGAGTATTAAACATATAAACAACATATATCATTTTTTAGAGAATTAGTCAACAATAGAGAAATATGTTTGGTCTTAGGAAGATTTGAAGATCAGTATATAGACATATTCACCATTCCATTAGGAAAAGAAATTTTAGAGTATCTAAGGGATTATTTAGGTGGACTAGATGGTGATTTTGATTAAGGTGGATGTATTAAAATGTCTTTTCCCAACCACCCATTGATTTTAGATTTGTCTTATTTACCATCTAACTGATGTCCCATATCAACAACATAGTCTTCATTGAATTCATCACTATTTATTAAACTAATAAATGCAAAAAATGTCACTAACTTTTAATTTGTAACAATTTTTTAGAGGAATTAAGTGTATTTTATTATTTTCCATGTTTATTCATTAAATATTTCCTTTTTGTAGTAGATAGATAAGGAAGATCTACTAGGAATGCATAGATATATACATAACTTGGCATTAAAAATAGAGCTATGAGAAAAAAGGAAATACAATAGTTGAAAAGCTCTATAAGAACATGATTGTTTGTAGTAAGAGCTCAATATATGTTAGTGCATTATGTAAGAGATTGTGTTTATCAATATAATCTAGTATTTTTCTATGTCTTCTACTTGATGTTCTTTCTTTTCTTTGTCTTTCTTCAAAATTAAGAGCAACATGTATTTTTAAATCAATCCATATCATTGTTGTGAGGATGCTAAGAAGATCTTCCTCTGTTTCTAGGTTTGACTACCATAGTTATTTTATTAAATTATATTTTTCTTTATTTTTAATTTCCACCCACTAAGATTGAACTTGAACATCATTTTGGATTGTGCTTGGTTTTGAGTAGAAATAATTAACATATTCTTGTACCCATTCTTTGATGGTTGACCCAATAAGGATACCATTAGTTCCATAAAGGCAATATTGCATCATCATTCTAACACCATGTGATTGATTAGAATACTCATGTGCCATACCCTTGATCATATAAAAAACATAACATGTTAGGATTGGGACTTGAATTTCTCAATGTTTTAAAATAGTTATTCAAGCTAAAATTATTCATGTGGTAGTCCTCAAAGGATATCAATTATAACCATTAACATCCTCCTGATAACAAAAAAAACATTAGATCACCTAAATACACATCAAAAATAAATCATAATGGGTATGAATTGTGATAAATGTTCTAAATGTGCAAACAAACATTGTATTTCCAAAACTAGGCACATGGAGCATGAAGTAAGTCCATAAAATCTCCAATTCATATGAAATGTGACGCTGATGATTACACTCCTACACTCATTATTTGTAGAGTAAATTCTTTCTTTTGATCAATTATGTAGGCAAAGAATCCATATCACACAACCATTGTCTGAGATACAGTGCAAAACATAGATCCATATAGTAATTTCCTAGTGTAAAAGAGGTTTCAATAACACCCTATGCATAGATCAAACATTCATTACATTATTCCCATGGTATGTAGAGGAAAGTCATAAGAAACTCAACATATAAGAACTATTGAATAGTCTTATTATTGTTAGGTGGGATTTATTGATGGGACATGTTAGTGTGGATATATAACTTTTTGCATTATAAGTTGAACATGTACTATTGAATACTTGTCTAACATTTACCTAATCATAATGTCAATTAACTAATTACATATAATTAAAAATAAATAATTACATAATCATAGTTTAAAACAACCAATCACATCATGATATGTAAGATTTACAATTATTAGATACTCAATGTTCAATACATATCTATCCATGTAACAGTTTTAGATCATTTTTTTTAATATATTTCAGAAAAATTATTTTAAATATCATGTAAATGCAAAATTAAAACAATCAATGTTTGATATTTTTCCCCTAAAACATGTATAACTAATATAATTTGAAGATAAAATACCTAACATTCAAATATCTATAAAGTGCAATAATATAAATCCCATGCAAATATGTGCCCATAAATTGTCAATTAAATACATCAAATATTGATTTGTAGTGCACTTCATATTGGAAATATTGTCATTGATGTCAAAGGTTTAGTATTATTGGTGATAAAGGCCCCATTGCATTTAATATTGTTTATTTTGGTTAATATGAGTTAATATTTATTTAATATTAACAAATATATTTTTGGTTGCATATGAGACAAAAGAAGGGCCCATGGAGAAGTCGAAGAGCCAGGGGATAAAGACAAAAGAAGGATGGGACGCATTTTCCCATGAAGAGTCATTTTTGGGAATACCAAGAGTCACCAAGTGAAGACAAAAGAGTAAGGGCAAATTTCTAATGAAGGGACACTTTAAGGAATACGAAAAGTCACCAAAGATAAAGACAAAAGTGGGAAGGACATTTTTGATCATGAAGGGTCACCACATGACTTTTCAAATGCTTGGATATGAAGGATCATCCAAGATTGGTGCCATTTTTAATGAGAATTGAAAGGTCACAAAGGGGGAAGGCCAAAGGTCATTTGGAAAGCTATAAATAAAGGCTTGAGAAGCCATTTGTAATATGAATGTGAGACGTTAATTTTGATATTGTATTATCTAGCTTAGAAGAGCAAAGGTGAGAGAGAGGAAAGAGATGTTGTATTGAACTATCATTTGTTGATTTAGCAACATTGAGAGATAGGTGTGTGGTATACACAAAGTGGTTGATGCTCATGTGGGTTGGTGCTCATGAATTGTTGCTAGGTTGGTGCTCGGCAAAGGGGTTGATGCTCATGTGGGTTGGTGCTCACGAATAGGTGCTGGGTTGGTGCTCGGCAAAGGGGTTTGAAGCTCTTGTGGGTTGGTGCTCACGAATTATAGCTGAGGTTTGTACTTGGCAAAGGGGTATGGTGCTCCTGTGAGGTTGTTCTCACGAATATATTTGAGATTGATTCTCTATGGTTTTTTCCACATTGGGTTTCCACGTTATATCTGGTGTCTCTCTTTGTCTTGTGTGATGTTTATTGTTTGAGTTTTATTGCATATCTTGAATGATTGATTAAGTGGAATTTGGTTAAAGAAAAAATTTATAAAATATATAATATACTGATTCACGCCCCCCCTCCCGTCCCCCGCCCCCTCTCAATATATTCCGTGCTTAACACTTCATTTTTAATTGATTATAACCTTATAATCAATAATATAGGCCCCATGCAAACATGTGTCCACAACTTGTCAATTTAATGATTTGCACTCCACTTCCTTATTGAATGATTATAACCTAAAACAAGGCAATTTAACACTTGAATTAGTCGAGAATCAACTCCACCGAGGAAAAATTAAATAGATCAACAATGAAAGGTTTTGAGTGACTGATTAGACAGCATTAATTAGAAAGTAGCGCATGTAGACTGACACCTCAGAAATTGACACCTCAAACACCTGACACCTCAAAAAGCAGCACAGCAAACCAACAAGAAAAAAGCAGTGGCGGAGAAGCATTGCAGAGGAGTGAGATGCGGTCATGGGGAAATATGCAGTAGAAATCAGTGACTCCAACTAGAAAGATATATTTATATGTGTGAATAAAATTGTAGAAGAAGAGGTCGTATGGAAATATGCATTAGAAATTAAGGATTTCAGTCAGAAAGATATATGTGTTTTTGACAATGTAGAAAAAGTTTTTTTCTACAATGTCAAAAATTCCTAATTCATGTATGTCTTTTTAGTTGAAATTTTTTATTTTTACTGTATATTTCCTTATAACCTTCTCTTCACTCTTCTGCAATATTTTTCGGCTAGTACTTCTTTCTATAATAGCAGAAATTCGTAACTCACGCATATGTCTTTCTACTTGAAGTCCTTAATTTCTACTGCATATTTCCACATGGCCTCTTCTTTTACAATGTCAGAAATTCCTAACTCAGACGTCTATTTAGTTGGAATCCTTTATTTATACTGCATATTTCCACATGGCCTCCTCCTCCCTCTGCAATGCTTCTCCGCCACGGTTTTCTCCTTGTTGGGTTTGCTCTGCTTCTTTTTTGAGGTCTCAGCAAGTGCCTTTTGTTCTTCTATGCTAATTTCTAATTGATCCAGACTTTCGCCAACTGGTGATGCTAAGCTTTCCTGCTCGATCTAAAGAGTTTGTCTTCAGGGCAGTCTAGTTCAATAGTTAAATTATCGTGTTTAAGGGTCTAATCAATTAAAAAACAAGTGCTCTGCAAATAAGTTTCTGATATATTATACAAATTGACAGGTTGCGGGAACATGCTTGCATGGGGCCATATATTATTGCAGGCTATAGGCATCTAAGTTTTATACACGCTATTTTTAAACTGCTTCAGCTACGCATACGCCACACCATGGAAACCAACGCAATGGCCCAAAAAACTTGAATCAATGCAGGAGTTCTTTTACACCAGGCAATTACCGTATGGATCCAAGTCCTATAGCATATGGCACACAAGTGGCAGTTTAATATGGAAGCTTTGCATGCAGACTCGATCAGAAGCTAGGAATTCCTGTGTAGATATGGATGAGTGTAATCCTCAACGCATTTTATAGCTATTTGAGAATTTATTGGACTTATTCTGTGTTACACATGCTTGGATGGAGAAACATTGGAACATCTATAACATTTCATACCCATTATGGTTTATTGTTTGATATGAGTTTAGGAACATTAAAGTTGTTTTTGGGTTCTTAGGGGGATGCAAATGCTTGTAATTGACATGCTTGGATGACTACCGCATGCAAAATCAATATAGGTTGAATAACTGCTATTAAAAATCGAGTAATTATAGTACTAATCTTAACATGTTATTATTTTGTATGTGATCAGGAATATGGCATGCAGTTGAGGATTCTATTATACCACATGGTGTCAAACTGGTGATGGAAGACTACCCTTATGCAACTGATATTCTCCTTATTTGATCAGTTATCAAATCATAGGTAGAAGAATATGTTGGATGTCAACACTCAAAACCGAACACAATCCAGAATGATGTTGAAGTTCAAGCTTGGTGCGAGTAAATTAAGAATAAAGAACACCCGGATTTAAAAAATTGGTTATGGTGACCCAAATAGGAAACAAAGGAATATCTATTTGGCATCCTCACAACAATGATATGGATCGCTTCAGAAGAGCATAATGCTCTTAATTTTGGTTGGTACCCATAGGAAGGTTTTGTGCTCAAATATGCTTTCTCTTGATTTATAAGAAGAAAGATTAAGAATATCAAAACTCAAAACTTTATTTCACATTCGTATAAGTGTTTTAGGATGTAACATAATGGTTGTAATAAATATTCTTTGCAAAAAAAAGTTTGAGTGTTGATAATTTAACTGTTTTAAATTTATAGTAAAAAAGTTAAAATTGAAAAAAGTTTAAAGATTTTATATTATTAATAAGATAATCTTTATATTAAGGAACTATGTTAACACGAAACAATTTTATTGTAACTCTTTATTCGATAAATTTTTTGGTCTAATAAACATTATTAAATGTTATGAATGCATTTCACAAATTTTAAACTAAACTACAAAATATAAAGAACATCATACATCACAGAAATTAATAATTGAATTTTAAGTTCAAGAATGGTACAAAGATGGTTCCCTACGAACCATCAAAGAGTCCCTAACAATGTTTTCATTTTGTTGTCCCTAACAAATTCATTTCAGACTCCATCTCACATATTTACCTCGTTGTCATACCATATGTTTCCTCTTCCATTTTTTTTCACTGTTGATGGGAGTACCTTTTTCAGTTAATTATCGAGATTAAAGCATTTTGTAAGCACTGAACATGGCTCTGAGGAAACAAATTCTTATTTTTAGAGGAAAACATTATCCCATAAATCAATATAATATTATATTATGAAATAATACATACAAAAATGAATGACCAATTTTATAATCCAGGGAAATAATTAAGACATCTTTGACATAGAAAATTAGTTAAGCAATATACAAAAATTAAAGCCATAACAAATCTACCATACAAGAACAACATTATAGAAAATAATTGTAATTTTTCACATTTATAACATATATAAGGAAATCTAAATATAAAATTAGATTTTTCAGAACTTTTGCTATGCAAGAGTAATAACCCTAAAAAAATTGAAAAAATTAAAAATTAAATTAATATTTTTTTTTAAATTTAAAATAAATAAATAACGAACCTTCGAATATTATGTAATATTAAATATAAAATACTACTAGAAATATTTTAAGAGTTGTCACTTCTCATTAAAGAATGTTACCCCTTTTTGGATCACATTTTCTATTTTATATAGGTTAGTAAATTTTTTAATCTTAAAAATGATATTTATATTTTCTTAAATAATAAATTTTGATTATTATTTCAAAAATATATATGTTACTTGTTTTTAATATTTATTAAAAAAATAAAAAATAATATTTTATTTAATATTTTTAAAAATAAAGTGTGTCATTAATTTATTGTTGTCAAGTGAATTGAAAATATTTAATTAAATTGATTTTATTAAATATTTATTATATATAATAATGTAATCTATATGTTAACAAGATTATATAATGTTGATATTATGTAATAAGCTTTCACCACATTAAGAATTGAATCCATAATCAGAGTTAATTTTACGAACTATCAAAATATAAATAAACTAATTTTAAAATAAATATATTTAAATTATAATATTTTATATATATATATATATATATATATATATATATCAATGCTTGAATATTTGCAAATGCTCAATATTTTTACCCATGCCTCTTAACTGATGTCACTTTGAGAGCAACTTTATGCTTGTATATGAGCATCTCCAAATCTTCTATTCAAAGGGGATATGTGTTGCATGTCTTGAATATCAACCCTATACAATTGGATCCATCCCTAATCTAGTGAAACACATTCCTAATCTCATTCCCACTTCTACCTATTTTTCTCATTGTCTTCCTCACTAGGCCTTTTTAGTGATAGGCCAACTTATATAATAGGTTTAGCATATTTTAAGTCTTTAACCTGATAATAAACTTAGATGGACACAAACTAAAAGTCTCGCACATCATCCTTCAATCATTTTCATGCTTTGATGTGGTCAACCTTGCCTGTTACATCAAAAATCCAAGAAACAAGGGTTTTTTTTACCTTTCACTCACTCTTCTGACAAACTAATGCCACTTGAAGGTACTTGGGAGAGTCTTCTATATGTTCCAATCACCAAACTAGGTCATTCAAACCATTGTGAGCCATTTCTAACAATATCTTCCATATCAGGCCATAATTATGGTCTTAGAGAGGGTTAAGACCACCTTACTATCTTAATGGTCATTTCTAAATCTTGGGACCTTAATAGAAAAACCAATGCTTGGAAAATTGAGTTAGAATCCATCCCCAACATCCATGAAATTATTAAGATCTCATGCAAATTTTTCACGTTCCAACAAGCATAAGAAAATCCTTCTTAGGTCTACAATACCTCATTCTATGCAAACAAATAACGTCAAAACCACATTTCATGATTTCTCCTTTAGTTTATGACCTCAGACTTGGTCAACACACTTGACACAACCTCTCACACCTCTAAAAATTATTTCATGAGCTCTAGCATCTTGTACATTAAACTTGACCCCTGATTAGGTCACACTAGTTCTCTTTTCACATTAGGCCTTGAACTTCCAGCCACACTTAGACCTTGAGCACATCTTGAAACCTATAGTAACGTTAACAACACCATATGTTCATGTCATACAACCTCATACCATGCTCACACACTAATTTTAATCCTTCATAGATCTTGATAACACTTCAAGACTCCTCATTAGGGTAGGTAGAGTCTAGGACTAGATTGGTTGCATTCTAAGGCTTAAGAACTTACCCCTAAAGGTTTAACTTAAAACATTGATAAGTGTTTTAAAACTTCATATGCATTATTGAGCATCCTTAACCATCCACTTATACCTTGTATCCTAATCTTGACATTAACATGTCATCAACTTCATGAGAATTACCAGGTTGCCTTCAAATTCTCTCTCAATAGAGAGACAATAGGTCACCTTAAAATTCTCTCTTGTCATAGGACTCCTTGTCACATATCACTTAACCATGCATGACACCAAATTTTAATTTGACGTTAATGATCAGATTTATGCCACAATACCAACAATAGGAACATACCTCAATAATCTCCCCCTTTGTCATTGATGGCAAACACTCAAATAAAGTTGATCATCATCATCTTCCTAAATTAGATCTTCTTCAAACTGACCTTTCTGCCAAACCATAACTTTCTCCCCCTTTGGCATTAATGACAAAGAGTCATGTTTTGACAACTATCTGATCCTTGGACCTAGAAAAAAACACCTTTTCTCTCCAAACAAGATCTCTCTCTTTATTTGACAAAAATGCAATAAAGATCAGGGTCACAACCAAGTGTTATAGATTTAATTAACAAACATACATACTCTTGGAGCAAGAATGGCTCCCCTTATCTCCATGAGGTATTCAGACTCTATCATGAATTTGACTTGGTTTGATCAAGTCATCATAGAAATGCTTTTTAATCTACCTCTTCCACTCACTTCTCCAATAGACTATTGATAAAACTTTGGATCTAAAAAAGAGAATACAAAGCTCCTCCTAAGAAAAAGTATCCTTCATGCTTATTCTCACTACCTAAGTACCTCCATAAATCTTAATGGAGTCACATATTATCTTTTGGATACTAAAACAATATAAACTCAAAAAATTCCCAGATCTCCATGTCCTTACTGAGTTGGACTTTCTTCATGATCCTCTTAAGTTTGAATTCTTCAATATCAGTTTCAACAACATTTTGACTTGATCTATTTATCATTACTTCTTCGTCCATAATCTGAGCTTATAGGGAGAATTATTGGCACTTCTTTACATCTGAACTATGCTTCACCATGGTAAGTAGTCAACTCAAACTTGTATATTGATTATCATTCACCTTAGATAACTTTGGTATCCACTCACTATTTTATCTTCTTTCTTGCATTCAAGGGGCCTCAATCTTCTTATTTTGACTTAAGAATCCATGCTTATAAAAATTTACAATATGACCAACCTTTTGACAATTGAAATACATTATTCCTCTTGATAGAAATAGACCATTACCCATACCTCTTGATTGATGATTCTTCTCATAGTTCCATTCATATTCATTCTTGAAAGTATTTCTACAATTCCTTCCTCCATGACCAAATTGGATGCATCAAATATTGATTTTTAGTGCACTTACTTATTAATTAATTATAACCTTATGCATGTGTCCATAACACATCAATTTAATGCATCAAATATTGATTTATAAGACACTTCCTTTTTAATTTTATTATAGACTTAAAATCAATCATTTGACACTTGAATTAGTCGAGAATTATCTTCCCTAAGGAAAAAATTAAATAGATCAACAAGGAAAGCTTCTCAATGATTTACTAGCCAACATTATTTAGAAATTAGAACATGTAGACTGACACGACAAAAGATGACACCTAAAACACCTATAAAACATTGACACCTCAAAAATCAACATAAAAAACCCAACAAGAAAAAATTAGTAGTAGAGAAGCATTGCATAGGATTGAGGAGGTGGCCATGGGGAAACAAGCTTTCAAAAATATGTTAATTAATTTTTATATTTATTAATATATATATATATATATATATATATATATATATATATATATATATATATATATATATATATATATATATATATATATATATATATATATATATATATAATTCAATATTTTTAGAAATGAAGTGTACCATTAATTTTCTTTTCTCAAATGAATTAAAAATATTTAACCATATTTATTTTATTAAGTATTTATTATATAATATAGTGTGCTCTATATGTTGTCTAGAGGGAAGTAAGGCTATTCAATGTTGGTAGTGTGTAGTAGGCCATCACTATATACTAAGGATGAATTAGGGGTTAAACTAACAATTAAGACTACTTCTTAAAACTACCAAAATTAAGTAAACTAATTCCAAGATAAATATATTTATTTATATTTAAACTATAATATTTAAAACTTAAGTATATATATAAACATTTTTTTTCTAAATACCACTACTTGGGGATCTACATTTCTTAATGGTTTCCTAGAAGAAGGATTATGTATGGATTAGCCACTAAGATATAATATGTTTGGTCACAAGGAGATGGTCTACAAACTCAAGAAAGTGATCTATGGACACAAACAAGTTCCTAGAAAATATCATAGTAGAATTGATTCTTATCTTTTATCGAATGTCTTCAATAGGTGCAATAACCATCCTAGACTATATATAATGATTAATGAACAAGGTAAAATTCTAATTGTATTTCTCCATGTTTATGTTTTGATATTCATAAGTAAATTATCAATTGATTTATTCAAGGGAGCCATGAAGAAATAATTTGAAATGACTATCTTGTGTCACATGAAAGTATTTTCTTGGGATTGAGGTGAATTAGTATAAAAATGGCATATTTATTTCTCAAGCCAAATATGCCAAGGATATTTTGATAAGGTTCAATATGGTAAAGTGTACTCCAACAAAACCACTAGTTGCGATAGGCTTGAAGTTAAGGATGACAAAGGATCTAATATTGATCCAACATTATGTGAAAGACTCATTGGTAGTCTGATGTACCTAACAACCACAAGGCCAAATATAATGTATAGTTTGAACCTTATTTTAAGGTTCAAAGAGTCTCCTAAAGACTCTTATTGGTAAGTAGGGAAAAAAATATTTTTGAGATATGTAAGTGGAACCAACAATCATTGAATTCTATATTCAATGATGAATGAGTTCAAACTCATAGTATACATAGGTAGTGATTATGTAGGCATCATTATTAATAAATAAATTACATCTGGTTTTTTTTTCACTTTGGAATAGGTGCAGTATCATGGGCATCCAAGAAATAACCTATTGTCACTCTCTCATCGATAAAAGTAGAGTATAAAGCAGCAACATGAGATTTTTATCAAACAATTTGGATGTGAAGGATGTTAGTAGATTTGAGGCACAAATAAGAAGAGGCAAAAATTATTTTATATGACACCAACTCAACAATTACACTATCCAAGAATCATGTATTTCACAAGAGGAGTAAACATATAGACAACATATATCATTTCATTAGAGAATTAGTCAACAATGAAGAGATATGTTTGGATTTATGTAGATTAGAAGATCAATTGAAAATGTATTCACCATGCCATTAGGAAAATAAAGCTTTGGGTATCTAAGGGATTGTTTAGGTAGGCTAGATGGTGGTAGTTATGATTAAGGGGGGAGTGTTGGAATGTCTAATCCTAACCATCCATTTATTTTAGATTTGTCTTATTCACCATCCAGCTGGTCTCCCATCTCAACAACATAGTCTTCATTGAATGCATCATTATTTCTTAAACCAACAAATATTAAAAAATATCACTTTCAATATGTAACAATTTTTTTTAGGTGAATTAATTATATGTTATTATTTTCCATGTGCATTCATTAAATATTTCCTTTTTTTAATAGATAGAGTAGGAAGCTCTGCCAGGAATACATAGATATATACATAACTTAGCATAAAAAAATTAAGTTGTGAGAAAAAAGGAAATACAATAGTCGAAAATATCTATCATAACATGATTGTCTATAGTAAGAGCTCAAGATCTCTTAGTGTATTATGTAAGATACTATGCTTATCAATACAGGCTGGTATTTTTTTGTGTCTTCTGCTTGATTTCATTTCTTCTCTTTGTATTCCTTCAAAATTAAGAACAAGATGTATTCCTAAAACAATCCATATCATTGTTGCAAGGATGCTGAGAAGATCTTCCTCTATATCTAGTTTTGGCTACCATAGTTAGTTTCTTAAAATATAGTTTTCTTTATTCTTAAGTTCTTCCCACTAAGCTTGAACTTGAACATCATTCTAGATTTGATTGGTTTTGAGTAGTAATAATTAACATATTATTATACCCATTCTTTGATGGTTGACCAAATAAAGAGACCGTCAGTTCCATAAGGGTAGTCTTGCATCACCATTTTCCATGTGTTTGATATGAATACTCAACTGCCATACCCATGAACACACAAAAATCATAACATGTTAGGATTGGTACTTGAATTAATCATTTTTTTACAACATTTATTCAAGGTAAAATTCTTCATGTGGTAGTCCACAAAGGATATCAAATACAACATTGACATCCCCTTGATAAAAAAAATATTAGATCACCTAAATACGCATCAAATAAATAAATCATAAGAGATATGAAGTGTGATAGATGTTCCAAACTTTGTGCAAACAACCATTGTATTTCCCAAACCAAGTATGTGGAGCACGAAGTAAGTCCATGAAATCTTCAATTTATCTAAAATGTGGAGCTGAGGATTACACTCCTTATTTGTAAAGGAAGGCCTATCATTTGATCAAATATATAGGCAAAGATTTCATATCGAACAACCATTTTTTGAGATATGGTGCAAAACATAGATTCATATAGTAATTGCTTAGTGTAAGAGAGATTTCAATAACTCCCTCAATATAAATCAAACTTTCATTGCATTGTTCCCATAGTATATAGGAGAAGTCATCATAAACTCAACATATAATAACTACTGAATAGTCTTATTGTTAGGGTGGGATTTATTGATGGAACATATTAATGTAAATATATAATTTTTTACACTAAAAGTCGAATATGTATTATCTAATACTTGTTTAACATTTACCTAATCTTAACATAAAATAATTAATTGCATAATTACAATTAAAATTAATTAATTATATAATTATAATTTAAAACAATCAATCAAATTATAATATGTAAAATTTACAACTATCAAATACTTAATATTTAATACATATTTATTTATATACAAAAATTTTGGTTCAATTTTGTTTAATATATTTTAAATTTATTATTTAAAATGTCATGATGCAAAATTAGGACTCAACGTTTGATACCTTTTTCACATGTATAACTATTGTTGTTTGAAGATAATGTACCTAGCATTCACCTATCTATGAGCTGTAATAATATAGGCCCCACGCAAACATGTGCCCATAAATTATCAATTTAATACATCAAATATTGATTTGTAGTGCACTTCCTTTTTAATTGATTATAGCCTTATACATCATTTATAGGGCCCCACGCAAGCATATGTCCACAACCTGTCAATTTAATGATTTGTTGTGCACTTCCTTATTGAATGATTATAACCTTAAACTAGTAATTTAACACTTAATTAGTCGAGAATCAACTCCCCCGAAGAAAAATTAAATAGATGAACAACAAGCTTCCGAGGGATTGACTAGCAAGTATTAATTAGAAAGTAGCACATGCAGACTGACACCTCAGAAGTTGACACCTCAAACATCTACAAAACACTGACACTTAAAAAAGCAGCACAGCAAACCCAACAAGGAGAAAGCAGTGGTGGAGAAGCATTGCAGAGGAGTGAGGAGGCGACCATGGGAGAATATGCAGTAAAAATCAAGACTCCAACTAGAAAGACATATGCGTGAGTTAGGAATTTCTGACATTGTAAAAGAAACAGCATTTTTGGTATTGTAAAAGAAGCAGCATTAAATTATATGCGTTAGGAATTTCTAACATTATAAAAAAAAAGTTATTTTTTTATAATGTCAGAAATGCTGCTTCTTTTACAATGTCAGAACTTCCTAACTCACGCATATGTCTTTCTAGTTGGAGTCCTTGATTTCTACTGCATATTCCCCCATGGTCCCCTCCTCACTCCTCTGCAATGCTTCTCCGCCACTGCTTTCTCCTTGTTGGGTTTGATTGCTTCTTTTTTGAGGTGTTCGAAAGTACTTTTTACTCTTCTATGCTAAGTTCTAACTGATCCAGGCTTTCGCCAACTGGTGATGGTAAGCTTTCCTGCTCGATCTAAAGAGTTTGTCCTCAGGGCAGTGGAGGGTAGTCTAGTTTAATAGTTAAATTATCGAGTTTAAGGTCTAATCGCTCAAAAAGGAAGTGCTCTGCAAATAAATTTCTGATGTATTATACAAATTGACAGGTTGCGGGAACATGCTTGCATGGGGCCATATATTATAACAGCCTATAGACATCTAAGCGTTATGCACGCTATCTTTAAACTACTTCAGCTACACATACGCTACACCATGGAAACCAATGCAATGGCCCAAAAAACTTGGATCAATGCAGGAGTTCTTAAAACCCCTTTTACACCAGGCAAGTACTATATGGATCCAAGTCCTAAAGCATACCGCACACAAGTGGGAGATTAATATGGAAGGTTTGCGTGCCGACTCGATTAGAAGGTAGGAATTCTTGTGCAGATATGGATGAGTGCAATCCTCAACGCATTTTATAGCTTTCTGAGAATATCTTGGACTTATTGTGTTACACATGCTTGATTGGATAAATATAGTTCATGTTTGCAAAAACTTTGGAACATTTATAACACGTAATACCCGATATGGTTTATTCTTTGGTATGTATTTAGGTACATTAATGTTTTTTGGGTTATTAGGGGGATGCAAATGCTTGTAATTGACATGCTTGGATGACTGCCGCATGAAGAATTAATATAGGTTGAATAACTGCTATTAAATATTGAGTAATTCAAGTGCTAATCTTAACATGTGATTATTTTGTATGTGAACATGAATATGACATGCAGTTGAGGATTCTATTCTACCGCATCGTGTCAAACTGGTGATGAAAGACTACCCTTATGCAACTGATAGTCTCCTTATTCGATCATCTATCAAATAATAGGTAGAAGAATATGGTGGTTGTCAACACTCAAAACCAGACACTATCGAGAATGATGTTTAAGTTCAAGCCTGGTGGGAGTAAATTAAGAATAAAGAACACCCAAATTTAAGAAATGAGCTATGGTGACCCAAATTGGAAATAAAGGAATATCTATTTGGCATCCTCGTAACAAGATATGGATTGCTTCAGAAGAGCATAATGCTATTAATTTTGGTCGGTACCCATATGGAGGTTTTGTACTCAAATATGCCCTCTCTTGAGATATAAGAAGAAGATTAAGAATATCAAAACATTATTCACATCCGCATGAGTACTTGGGGACTTAACCTAATGGTTGTAATAGACTCCTTCAAACAAAATTTGAGTTTTGATAATTTAACTATTTTATTTGAAAAAGGAAGATTGGTAAGAGAGTTAATATTGAAAAGAGATTAGAAATTTTATATTATTAATAAAATAATTTTTATATCATAAAATTGTACTAACATGAAATAGTTTTGAAATAATATTCAATTCCATAAACTTTTTGTTCTAGTAGACATTATTAAATATCATGAATGCATTTCACAAATTTTATGCTACAGTACAAGAACATCATATATCACAAAAATTATAAATTGTATCTTAAGTTCAAGAATGGTTCTCTATGAGCTATTGATGATGACATGATGTCCAACCTTTATAGTCAAGGGACTCCCTAACAATATTTCCATTTAGTTGTCCCTAACAAATTCATTTCAGACTCTATCTTACATATTTGACGTCACCATCCTAACATTTGGTCTTGAAGTAGTTTTTTCTTCTCCCAATTTTTTTTCACTTATGAGTACCTATTTCAATTAATTATTGAGATTGATGTATTTGGTAAGCATTGGACATCGCTCATAGGAAACAAATTCTTATTTTTAGTGGAAAAATTTATGCCATGTATCAATATAATATTATATTATGAAATTATACGTACAAAAATAAGTGAAAAGATTACCCTTCACGATAATCCCATCATTTTTAAACTTTTAAATCTTAATTTGTTGATCCAATTAAATAATTAACATGTCTTTGACATGGAAAATTAGTTAAGCAATATACAAAAATCAAAGCAATAACAAATTTACCATACAAGAACAACATTGTAGAAAACAATTGTAATCTATCACATTTATAACATATATAAGAAAATCCAAATAAAAAATTAGATTTATTAGATATAATTATTTTAATGATTTTTGTTGTTTCCCATCTAAAGCTTTATAGGGTGTTTAGAAAAAAATGTTTTTTGCTCTACTAGGGTTTGTTTATGGCTTGCATCAAGCACTGTGATCTTTTAATTATTGTGCCTTCTTGTCATACCAAGTCCTCACGTGTTATTAACATTTATTAAGATTTAATAGCTTTACCTTTTAGGCAAGCTATTTAATGGCCTCCCCACCTTCCCCTCTGACTGTTGAAGTTATGATTGGAGAAAGAGGAGCACTCCATAATGCCACCACAAAACAAATAATCAAGGAAATTTGTCCCAAAATTGTATCACGGCATAAGGATTCTCCCCTTGATGTTGCTCTTACTCAACCTATTTTTGATTCTATTTATCAATGACTAGAATAGTTTTTTCTTGATAAGTTACTTTGTTGGTCGCATTACTTTTGAAATCATGTTTAAATATTGAGTTCAAACTACCTAGGCCACACATGGCATTAAACTTGAGAGTGTCCAAAACATGACCAAATTTTTTATCTATTAAAATTTGTTAACCCCACCCATAGAGGTGTTATATTGAATAAGTCATCCACCTGGTCTATCTGAAACTCCTTCCTAGTGATATCCCCTTAGACTAGAGATTTTGTAGTCTTAGAGTAGGCTATTTTGAAAGTCCTTATCTAGGTTGACTTCTTGAGGTTGCCCCTACCATGTTGGTCCTTCTTGGACCAAATCATCAGCTCTATAGCCTAGATTGTTACTCATGAGTCCCAAAGATTCTACACAGACCAACTGTAAAGGAAGGTATGTGTGCAAGTTGATCTTTTTAAGGACCTCAAAGAATCTATCAAAATTTAAGTTGCTGACTCTTGGTATTCATAGAGAATCTTGTATATCAACTTGCATAATACTTATTTGTACTAGCAAACCACTGACCACAAGATTAAGGATTGTACTTTGTATCTCCCCCACAATAGGACCCCCATCAAGTCAGCAGTGGCTACTCCTAAAAATACCCAAGAAGATGGATGGCAAACCATTAGGGGAAAAAGACCAATCACAACAGGGGACCTGTTTAGACTATTCATGGGATTATCAATAAACCTTCATTTAGCTCCATGCCTCAGGCACTTAAGCCTTCAAATACATCAAGTAATAAAGTAACTCATAACATATTCCCTATAAAGGAACCTACATCTATGGAGGTAACACCATCTCAACCTCAGTTTCAAAGAATGCCCCTAATAGTGAATGTGTTTTCCAGTTCTTAATTATCAACAAATGTCTTCCTAGATGATCTAGAGCTCCATCACATATCACATGGACTGGCATTGACAAGCACTCATGCAACTCCTCCTGAAACTCTCCAAATTGCTATCTAAGCTCCGTTTGTTGAGGTTTTTTTGATGATTCAAATTTTTTGATAGAATTTTCTCAACAATAGGAGTTTCTTCTCTCCAACTCTAATCATTTCTTGAAGAATAAATTTGAAGCCCTTGAAGGGTTCAATGTAGAGGATGTGTCTCTCAACACCCATAATCTATGAATTATTTTTCATGGAATGTTTGGGGCCTAATAGACTTAGTCCACAAGTATGTTGTTCAAGATTTTAGAAGTATGTTTATAGATATTGACATTCTCTACCTTCAAGAACTAAAGGTGATGGGTTTCCTTCTCTTTGTTGTTACCAAAGTTCTTTGTCCTGATAGTTCAGTGCTTTCCAACAATCACAAGGCAGGTCATGGTGGCATTATGACATTCATTTCACCTAAGTGTAGGCCTCATAATGTGACATCTAATAAGGACCCCCCCCATCATGTCATATGGACCCTTTTCAATATTAAGAATCACTTGTTTGGAATTATTAAGGTTTATGCCTCAAATGATGCATATGAGTGATTGACTTTATGGTGATGGATTGTTGATTCTCTACCTAACATCTATTGGGCTATATGTAGGGATTTTAGTATGGTATAAATATCAACTAACAAGATTGGGAGTCTACCAAAGTGATGGGCCACCTTCAAAAGGGAGATGTGATTATACATGCAAAATAAATTTTGCTTTCATGACCTTTATTTAGGGTGGCTCCCCATACCAAAATTTTGGTACACTTGTACCAATATTCAAGGTAGAACTGACTAGGTGCCTAAATGACTTGATCATTTTATGATTTCTTCTCAACCATACTTCTCTATTGATATCATATTTACTTTGTTGGTAGAAGCTTGCAAATTTTGCTCTCTTTGGCCACTTTTTTATAAGATACTATATTAATTGGAATTTCAAAAATCCTAAAGTCCATAAGACATAATTGTTTCTTAATACAACCCTCCTAGATCATGGGCCTACCATGTCTCACATCAAGCAGATTTAGAATCTTGTTCTTTATCTACTTAGTAGCCATGGTGGACCCAATGGTGGGTGAATGCTATCAATTAGACATCTAGATTTATGAATATCTATGGGTGCTAAATAGCCAAAATTCAATGAAAATCCTACCATGCCACCTCTTCAAAGTTGAGCTAGGCTATGGCCTCCCTAGATAAACACTTGTTTAGTAAATCTCTCCAGCTATGGGTGGTTGGATTACACCATAAAATCTAAATTTTTGATCAGTACAATGCTTGTGATGCTCAACTTTGAGCTCATATGGATTGGCTCAAAGATGGAGATTAAGACTCCAAAGAATTCTTCCACATGTTCAAGGCCAAGTCTACCTCTTAATATATGAAATACATTCAGGATAATGGGCAAAGATACATAAAGATGCTTGAGATGGTGAAGTCTTTCACAAAACATTATTGATAAGTGGTTTCATCTCAATCTTTGTTCATGGAAAGCCAATCGGGCTTGAACCAATGCCTCTTAGTGGTTCCCACTAAATTTATCACATCTAGAGGATCACCTATGACAAGGTCCTTTCTATGGAGTATTTATATGAAGTTTTGATGCAAATAAATAATGATAAAGCCTTGGGATGTGGTGGCTTCCCTTGTGAGTTTTACAAAAAAATGTGGGCTACTATTAGGGTTAACCTTTACCAAGTCTACCTCAAATCCTTCTACTCATAGACCTTGGGCTCTACCATCAATAAAGGGCATATCAAATTCATCCCAAAGTGTGGTGACCTTGAGCTCATTTCTAATTGACATCCTATCACTTTTCTTATTGTCTCTTAAAAAATCATTTCCAAGGCTCTAACACTCTGCATTAGACATATGATGTTTTTGATCATCCAACCTAAGAAGATGGGAATTCATTCAAGGCCACTATATTCTAGATAATATTATTGTAGTGTGAGAAGGCATGGAATGGGCCCATAGGTCACACCAAAAGGCTTTGTTCATTAAAATTGATTTTGAGAAATCCTATGATTGGATTGAGTGGCCATTCATCCTGGTTATGTTACAAGCTTTGGGTTTTGGTCCCACTCTCATTCAATCTATTTGCATGTTGTTTTATGATGCTTCAACTTTCCTCTTGATTAATAGAGTTAACTTAGAACCCTTTGACATATTTAAATCCATCAAACAATATTTCCCCTTGTCATTGGCCCTATTTGTTCTCATCTTAAAAGGATTTGTTTATCTTTTGGCCAATGTTCAATCACAAAGCTTTGTGTGTATTTTATCATTTCATTCAGAAGAACCCCAACAACTTCTCAATAGGCACTTTGCTACTTACTCCTTCCTTATGGTCATCAAGGAAGAGGATGTTGTGGCTAATGTTATCCATTGCCTAGAGGTATTTTGCCTTGCCTTCATATTTGCCATTCAATGGTGTAAAATATAGTGTTATAAGCAATCCTTTCTCCCTTAGCTTGCTTGTATGATGTAGTATAATTGGCACTAACTATAACATGATGAGATTTTTAAATTTATGGGAAATCCATTTGCCTTTAAAGCCTCTCCCTTTTATCTATGGAAATACATGGTGGACTGTATTGAGAAAAAAATATTTTATTGGATCACCACATTATTTTCTGTGGCTAGGAAATTCTAAATATACTCCAAAGTACTTGCTACCACCTATGTGTACTATTTCTCTTGATGGGTGCCCACCAAATAGACTATCTACAAGCTCAAGAAGTTACTACACGATTTGATTTGGGCCAATCCCTCCACTAGTAAGATCTTTCATAGAGTTGCTTGGGATTATTGTTGTCTTCCTTATGAGGTTGGTGGTATGGGCCTCATTGATATATATCAACAATCCTCTACCATGTGCGCTTAATGTATTATTCACACGGTGGAGGGAAAAGCATCCTAGAATACTCTTGTTAATAATTCCATTGCTCAAGGGTCCCCATATGGCTATGTGGTATATAAATGACTTGGTTTTGCTAGTTTCCTTAACCTTGTTACCCCGGTTAAAGTGGTGGGCACTGTTGTCATTAAGAGTATCTAGGAAACCTTAGAAAAATTCAAACCATGGCTATTATGGAATGATCTTTAAATCAACCAATGGTATCTATGGTAATCACCTATCATTAACATGCACATGGTGCTTCTTGCATAAGTGCTTTGGATTCATGTGCTTAAGTTTTATCACAAAGGAAACTGCAATATACAAGACCATTTTTGCAAGAAGTCTCAATTTTGGACCCCCTAGAATGTTTTCCAAGATAAAATCAAACATTCTTTGACTGATAAAGAGTCATATGATGAGATTATGGTAGCAGTGCCTATGGAGTATCTTCACAAGATCTCCATCAACTTTGACCATCCTTAGTGGAAAGAATGGAAATGGTACAAAGACATTCCTTTCTAGAATTATATGACCAGAAAAGGCTAGGAATGGCTCTCTCCATACTTACCTATGGTGGATAAACTCAAATAGAGGTGGAACATCCACTCTTGCCATTCTATTTGGGGGAAGTGCTTCGACACTATCTAATTGGCTTGTAACGAACCCAAAATTTTGCATTTCAATTGGTGTTTATTTTATCATGCACTATCAATTGGTAGAAGTCTAGTCCAATTAAGGATTTCACTAACCAGATGTCTTTTTTTTTGCCACCTTGAAACCATATTGCATATTTTTGGTATTTCCTGAAGGCCTAGCATGCCTAGATTTGGATTCAATAGTTTTTCTAGCCCTTCTACTCAATTCCTTTCAACTAGTGCCATATTCTATTTGGAGATAATCTTAATCTACCACCCTAATACACCCAAGTCTGTCATGTTTTAAGAATGTAAATTTTAATATGTGTATGGAAAAAGCATAATTCAATGTTATTTTCTAATAATTTTGTTGACTCTCTATTTGCTACTTAGGATAAAGCTACCATTATTTCTAATGTGTTTATGCAGATATAAGGATCAAAAAAATAAAGAGGCTATAGAACTTGACTACATGCAGTGGTTCCTCTATCACTGGGGTGATGAGCCTTGTACCATTGCTTGCATGCCACCTTCTTATCCTAGAGACACACTATCCTGAGGCTGGGGTGATCCTCATAAAGGTGGTTTTCTTTGTAGCCATCCTCATCACCGTTCCCAGGCTTCTAGTTCTTTGCACCAATGTCACTCTCCCCCTCAGGCTTAGCATGGTGGCTAGGTATTTCCCTTGTCGATCAAAATTTTGGCTAGATTTATTCACCTTAGTGACCCTAGCATGGTCAGGGGTGGGGCTCACTTCCTTCGGTAGCTTGTATCTGGGGGAATTTTTAGTCTAACAGCACCCAGGATGGTTCTCTTCAGCTATTAGATAACGATTTTTTGTGACTTAATTTAAACATTTCATCCTTGTATGATACTTTAGAAAAATATAATGTTGAACATGAGGATACTAATACTGGATATGATCCCATGGATGATAGAAAAGACCTTCCTAAATCAGGGTGGGGTCTTCTTGACAATGACCCACCTTTAGTAGATTTACTTGTTATTGTTGTTTAAGTTGTCTTTTTTTTATGTATTTGAGTTTTCTCTAGGCTTGGACTAATTTGTTCATTTTTTGGTGGATTTGGGCCGTTTGATTTGTAAGTATGGCTTAGTGTGTCATTGGCGTGTTATACTTCTCAAAATATTTTAAGAGTTGTCATTTCTCATAAAGTACATTGCCCTTTTTAAGATCACATTTTCTATATTTTTTATAGATTAATATTTTATTTAATCTTAAAGAAGATATTTATATTTTTTTAAATATTAAATTTCAATTATTCTTTTAAAAATATGTTAGTTAATTTTTATATTTATTATTAAAAAAAAATCTTTTATTCAATATTTTTAAACAATGAAGTGAACCAAATTTATTTTATTAAATATTTATTATATATAATAGTGTGCTCTATATACTAACTGGAAGGAAGTGAGGCAATACAGTGACCATGATAAATTAGGGATTGAATCCATGGTCATAATTACCTTTATAAAATATCAAAATTAAGTGGACTAATTCGAAGACAATTGATTTATTTATATTCAAATTATAATATTTAATATATTAACAAAATTTAAAAAAAATACCACTACTTAGAGATCTGCAAATGCTCCATATTTTAACCATTTTACTGAGCTTAATGTGTAAACTGTGAGATTCTTATTTGCTAATTTTGGTGGGATTTTTACTTATGAAATTTTCTAATCTTTTGGATTTTAGTTTAGAAGGCATTTGAACTTTGATCACTTTTAATAATCCACCATTTGACTAGATGATTGGATTTTTTTAGTTTTTTCACATATTGGATTGTAATTAGATTGAATGGGATCAGGACCTTAATGTGTGGCATTTTTGGATTGAGTTGGTGTACCATTTGATTTCATTTTTTCATTTTTTTTTTAAGTTTGAAATTATTGAATTATATAGAATGTTGGTATATTTGTCAATATTTCAAAAATAAATATATAATGAATTTATAATGTTGAGTAAGTATATAAGAAAGAATTGTAGTTCAGCTATTGAGGATGATGGTTGCTTATATCCATCCACCAAAGTACAAATCCCTCTAGATACCTAACATAAAAATCAAACAATTAAAACTAAAATAAAAAAGTTTAAGTAAAATAATATATATATATATATATATATATATATATATATATATATATATATATATATATATATATATATATATATATATATATATATATATATATATATATATATATATATATATACATAATACAATCTAAAATGTTCATCAAATTTTTCTTATGATAGTTTATCCATTGAACAATTAATGCTTATAATGATGTGAAAGCATAAAATATTTGAGATTATAAAACTTTTATTCCTTCTATTTCTAATGTAATTTCCCTTCTATTCTCCATGTACATTTATAAGTTTAGAATTTTCACATGGAAACATTACGATAGGGGATGACAAATGCATTTTTGGATGATTGGTGAAAATATGTTATGGAAATAAAGAAAGATTATTCTTAAAATGTTAAAGAGTGGCCCTTCAATGGCTTGTGCAGAGAAAAAATGCCACCAAACTTATGATTTAAATGAGAAAATGTGCATCGTATTAAAATTAGTAGAGGTATTATTGACATTTATAAATTAAATATTACTTTGTGCATTAAATGAGTGGTTTGAAAAATTAAAGGTAATGAAGCTTTAAAAAATCTTCTGAAGTTTTACATAGATTCTAGGTCACCATATGGTAAAGTAAGTTTTAAAAAAGTAGGTTTCACACTTTAATTGTTACCATGCTTCTATCAAAATTGAGAGATCTTTTATGGCTAAAAGCATTTGGAAAGTTTTCAAAACTATCAAACCATATCTCAAATGAGTGGGTGATGCTTTTCAAAATGGTTTATCTTTCAATGACCACAACATGTGGTGGTCTATTATCATGACCAATTTCAATCTTCTCTTAGCGAGGTCTCTAGGTATGAAAGCTTTGAGGTTCTTCAAGAAAGCTACTCATAAAGTTAAGTATTTGATTCCTTACTATGATTAGGCTCCTTAGTCTTTGTTAAAATAAAAATACAAGTTAGTCAATTCTGACTTACCTTCCATTTTGCACATCCAAGAGATGATACTTGATGTCATGCTACATAAAATGAGTTTACAATCTCCATAAGCTTGGTAAAAAGATCGGAGATGGAATTATGATGCTCACTTTAATAATTACTCTCCATGTCTCCTATATCAATCATTAACCCTTTCTCTCCAACACTAGATAAGTTAAATAGATGATAGAATATGAATTCCTCACCCAAGACCTAGTTTCCCAAACTTAAGATAATATGGAATGCAAAATTTGATTACAAACTCACTCACTTTCTTTGGTACTTGGTTTACAAAAGTCTTTCTCCTGGGAGAATCTCCTTCATATTGGGATTGCTCAACCCAAGTGTCATACTTGTTCCATAATAGAGTCCTTTAAACATTTCTTTGAACCTTTCCCCAAAGCCTAATTTGCTTTGCACTAGATCCATAGCCTATTTTAGCCCTTTTAGTGTGTAGAACCATTTTCTTGGCAAAATGGACTTATTTGGGGATAATGTTTGATGGCTGACATATATAGTTTGTAATGAAATTTCTTTATGGATATCATATTATTTTAATTTTGTAAAGTTAAAAACTCAACTTTTTTTAAAAATTAATAAGCATCTTGTCTTTTTCTATTAGTGACAAGGTAATTTTTATCTCTTTGGGTTTTGTGCAGATACAAGCAAAAGTGGAGAAGGTGGCTCTAAAATTCTAACACCTATAAGAGATTGTCAGCCATTGAGCGAGTGCTCCCTACACCATGAGCCGCATCTCCATAGAACACCTAAAAAATGGATCTCTTTCCCATTTCCTTACCATTGATGAAGCAGTTCATGTAGTCACAACCACTTCTCCACTCCTCATCCTCATTAGGGAAGTGGAGTTCACTGTTTCCACCCAAGAAGTATGATGTTAGTCTGTCTCGGTGGAGCTCTCCCATGCAACAGAGTGGTTTAGTTGGTAGTGTTTTTCAACCACCTATTGGTCAAGGTATTACTATATATTTTTTGCCCCCAAATCCTATTCAAGATGGTTTGGTGTCCCTAGATATTTCTTTTGTTGAGCCTTCCTCTTGGAGTGCCTAACTACATAAGGATGATCCACCACCTCATCCTTTTATGGCATGAATCTTGTGCCCAATTCTTTACATTCTATGTTGTTTGGTTTGTCCTTTTTGACTTTATGTGGGAATTATCACTCTTGGTTTGGTTGACTACCTCCCTTTGGTGATATTTTTTATTATCTATGGGGTTTTTTTTTTTTTTTTGGTCATAAAGCATTCACCATTCAATTTTTTCATATTGGTCGATCTCGTACCCTAAATATGAGCACACATATGGTTTCTAAAACATTGGTTTTCAATAATATTAACATGATAAATCCATAAGTTTCTTCAAACCATCAACATGGAAATATGCATAATTTGATTCTATGTTATTGTTATGAGTTTTTGGTTCTCTCACTTTTGTGCCTTTTATGATGATAGACTTGAACCAACATCTTGTTCAAAGTTTATGAGCATTACAAAGGTATGTTACAAATTTCACAAAGGGAATATTACTGAATTCATGCATAGGGTTATAGGTCATGATGAGGCCATCTCAAAGGAGTTTGTGGTAGCCTAGAATAAGAGAATAGTTGAAATAAGAGGGATGAAAATATTCATAACTGAGGAATTAATAGGTGAATTCACTCATATGTCATATGAAAGGGAAAATCTTTCAAGGACTAGTTGAAGAAGCTATAACTCATGAAAAGGTTTTTCAAAACCAATGAGACCATCAAAACTGATAAAAATGACTTCCCACACATGGACCTTTCACAATATTGGTTTGAGGTGTGTTTATAGATTATGAAATATATCAACCTAAAAGGTGAGTTTAGACTCATATTTTTGCAACATTTTATTCTACATAATCACTTACAAGGTTTAAATATTAACTTACCATATTTCTTGCTTAAATCCTTGGAGTGTATGGCACTCTCCTTCTAGATCAATGAAGCCAACACTGTCATTCACCAAGGCCTCATTATCTTGTTGGTAAAACATGGTGAGACCCTTCATGATAAGGATGTTCTATTGGGAGGGTCTTCTACAAAAGAGGACTCCCCTAAGGAAAACCCTACCTTAGATTCCCACCACCTATTACGTAGACCCTCCCTTGTAAGCCCCATCTCCAAGATCTCTACTAGGGATATCCCCCTGAAACTCACTATTTCCAAACCAAAACCCCTAGCACTGGAGGAAGGGAACCCCTAGTGATGCTTAAGGTTTAAATGATAAAACCCAAGTTAAAATCACTAAGAACAAACTAATAGAGTAGGTAAAGGACATCAACATAGTTAAGACACTCATAGAGGGCTCCTCCCTCTTAGAGTAATTTCTATTTACTTTTTGTGTTTTTGTCTTCTGCTACATTCGTTAGCTTATTGTTTTGATACTCTCAATTTTTACTTCTCAGCCTATGGGTCTTTCTCTATTTTATCACACTTCTTATTATACTTAGGTTTTAGGTCCTTGTAAAACCTAGCCTTTTACCTAATCAAATAAATAACATAGTTAACATAACATAAGGTCTCTACTATGAATTTTTATCTTACATATAATAATTGGTTCAATATCCATAATCACCACATTATTTAATTTATATATGAATATTGACCTAATAAAACCTATAATATTTGGTCTATGTATTTTTCCTCTTATTCTATAGTAATTATATGTTTGACAAAGATTTTAGTCCATGGTACACCTAGTACAATAGTATTTTGTGTAGTATCTATATTACAAAAAATGTTATTTCCTTTATCAATATTTTAAAACATTATTTTTCATTTATCTATGTTCACTCAATGATTACCTTTGAATCATCTTGGTATTCACGTGGGCTGACTAGTGTGGAATTGGAACCACATAGACAATCACCAATGTTCATGTCTATTGCATTTTTATCATCATTAGATATAACATAAAATGCATCATCGATGACTTTTATAGATATAAAATTTGGATCTTCTGGTTTTACTAATAGAGGTAATTCTTGTACATCCTCTTCTTTCTCTAAATTTTTTGTTGAATATTATTTTCCTAAAATATTTGTAAATTGAAACATTTTATCATTTTTATTAGATTCACTAACCTCATATGTATGCATTTTTTCTATAGGTATAATATTTTGTGGTGTTATTTTTGTATTCAAATATTGCACCCAAGGAAAGGGTGTTTGATCCTTTCCCAAATTTATACAACATGAGATTACCTATAGGCCTGTGGGTTGCCTATAGTATAGGTAAACCTCTAGGTTAAAAGGCTAGTTCCCTTGATTTTTCTCTTAAGCTCATACACTACACTATATCAATCACTTTAGAGGTGAAATTAGAAGAAGGTAATAGAAATTAACCTATGTTAATGAGGTGATACACCAAGGATAAGTCCACACAACACACTTGCATATGCACTAAGAAGGAAAACCACCAAAATTGACCTCAACTCTAGGACCTTCTATCATAATTATTTTTCATTGAGGTAGACTATTATGCATATCTAGAGGTGGGTGAAAAGAAGGTATGATACTAGACAGAAATAGTCCCTATCACACTTCAACTACACCTTAACAAACAATAGACTTCATGAGACTTATTATAATAAATGTCACTCATACAATGCATACAAGGACTGAATGAATGGAAGGAGAACAATATTCATCACTTGTCATCAAAATACACCACTTTAAATGCTTATGTAGGATTTGTAGAGAGTAAATCAAATTATTAAAATTTATTATAAGGAAAAATAAGGTGCCAAATTAGTAGGGCTTCGCCATACTAGGTGTGTCCTAGCTATAATTGCCAAAATAACTTGCATTTATAGAGCAAAAGAAAAGAGAAAGAAGAAGAAAAGTGGAAGGATCACAAGTCCATGTGTCAAATTGTGGAAACCAGCTATAATGTGAGAGAATGAGGTGTAAAATAAGTTAGGAAATGATCTTGGACAAGTTCCCATCATAAACATGACACATCTTTTAGGTTAGCATAGAGATACTCTATGATTCTTCTTGAAATTGCCCTTCTCAATGTAGATTCCACTTGACTAATCAAAACTAGCATAGGGATATTTGACAAATTTTTACTATCATGAGAAGGTAAAAATAAGATTTTAACATCCCTCATACACCTCCCTAATTTATTAATTCCCCTTTGTCACTTGTAATTCATTGTCTAGCAACTACTCATTAGCCTTCTAGGTCTCACTCTTCACACTTGTCATCAAGGTGATTTGTAGTTGTCAAAGATATGTGTTGCAAAGGTGTTATGAAATTTATTGAAATAATCTTTTTTTTTCCTAGTCTATCATAGAATTTAGGAGGATTCAACATCACTCTTCTCATTTTTACTCTTAGACAATCACTTCTCCTTCTCATTATCTATCCAATGATTTCCTATAGTGATCAACTCAAAAGAGATCCTTTCATGAACAAAAAAGGTGATATATGGATATGAGTTATTATAACAAGTATCTAATCATTTCCTATAATTATTTTCATCCATTAACCCCTTCTACACCTATAGAACCATTGAGATACTATGAGAAATAGTTAAATAGGTGTGTTCATACAAGTGATAGTATGGATCACTTAGGTGTCAAGGATCCTGGGAGAATGTTTAAAAATTATAAATAACCTTAAAATCTATTTTACCACTTTTGAAATCATTCTCATTCATTTATTCTCCTTAAGGTTTGAGCAGGGGTTTTAGGAGGGATTTTGGTAGTTTAGACTGTTAATGATTATTCATAAAAACTAGACATCAAAACTCCAAACCAATTCCACTAAGTTTGATTTATATACCCCTTAAACTATTTCCAACTCCTTTAAGTCTTATGCACACCCTCTATACAAATATGTGTGAGTTAAACTAGTCTTCGAGCTCCTTGAATGCATTCTGAATAGATTTGAGATGCTTTTATGTCAAACTGACCAAATTTGAATGGTTCCATAAAAAACTAGATCGTACCATTATTTTAATCTCTCATAAGGTTTATCAAATAGTTTTTAATGTTCATGTGGTCTTATGACTCAATTTAGAGACCACTAGGCTTAACAGACATAACTATGTGTGACTGCATATTTGACCACCTGGAAGTATCCAATGTATTCAAATTATTCTCAATTATTTGTTGACATGTAACTCAAGCATCTAAAACATCTCACCATGGTTCTAATATGTAATCCTTCAGCCTTTCAACCCCCATGTACCAAATTTTCAAGTTGACTTACTATTAGAGTGATCTCTATCTAAGACAAAATAAAAAGAATTTCCCCTATTCATATGACTATAATGAAACTATGGGGATTTATTTTAGGTCATGGTTAAACTCTTCACCAAATTTCAATACATTATCACAATCATAGATCCTTTAACATCTCTGATTCTCAAGATTAGCTTCTAGTACTTGATTATGCAAGGTTATATGTAGGGTTATCTACAAGTTGTGGAGATCATCATTGTAGGTTGATATTCCTACATCTTGATAACACTTAAGAGTGTTCCATTACCACTATAATGGTAGTTTTAACGTGATTATCCATTTTTCATTTTTTCTCATCAACCAAATTTTAATCTCTCACTAGCTTGAATTAGTATGCAAATTGTCTTCTACTATAGGTGGCAACTCAAAATTTATAAAGTTCATGTAGGTGTATATTCATGTGTGACCATTGAGTTTAACCCCTATAATTTTTTATAATTTCATCAAGACTATTTAGTATTTGGTTAAACTTACTTTTCCATGAGAATTTTGTAAGAATCAATGTGTTATTGACCTGTAGTAAGACTGTAGATGTCACATGTAGGTGATCATTAGGGGAGGAATTTGAAAGTTTCCTATAGGTGTTAATACAAGTTTTAAAAAAGTAATTTATTCCCTTGTTCTTACTTAAGGTCACTAATACCACTTCACACTTGAATGATCTCATCTTTCTATCACTAACATACTAGCACCACTATTGCATTATAAGTTGTAGTTCCATTTGGCTTCAAGAGCACTGTGTTTCATTGAATATCTACAATGAAAACTAGTTTGACTTGGGAGCCACCCAACCACATTCTTTCACAACCAAAAAAATCTCCTCTTGAGGTCAATATGTAGCATCTATGTATAGAATATAAGTGACACACCATTATACTTATCTAGAATCCAAGACACTTCACCATAAGATGAAACATTGTAGAGCAGAGATCTATTTCAAAGATATTAAGGTAAAGCTTTCCTTAAGCATATTTTCTTGTATTGATAGGGTATAGGTTATTTTATGTCTCTAGGATCAATACCATGAGACATGACTGACTTTAGAAACTCCATTCAATTCTTGGTCATGAACACCACCTATGTCTTAGGCCTTATATAGTCCATCACTCTTCCATACATTTTTGTACATGATTGTAGATGATTGTGCACTAAAGAGTTTTGACAAATCTTTGTTCATATTTTGAGAAACCTCTCTCAATTATCATCTAATCATTCTAATGCAAACTTACCATGGATAAGCTATCTTCCATGATTTGAGATGATGAACACATATACATTATCTAACTTGAAACCATTGACTGAGAATAAAACCCTACAATTGATGAAACCACATCCAGTAGACTAATGGTGATGATGTATTTCTTAGAAAAATGAGAGTGATCTTGTTCATATTTCATGATCACATGTAAAATCTAGTTTGAAAACCACTTATGAAGGATAATCGTGCTCTGAAATAATACCTCCACTCCTTGGTTCACACAAATTACTACAACAGATGAGAAAACCTGAAGGTGTTGGGAATGCATAGTCAACTTGGAGGTAGTATCAGTCTTAACCTTTGTTCATGAAGCTCAGTCCACCAATTTGAAAACTAATTCCATAGAATGAGATTATAAAGAGATAATTTCATCCACCAAAATCATTACCCTCAACTTTGTGTGACCTATCTCTACTAGTTGTGAACTAGTGGATTTGTTTGACTTGCCAAAGGGAGTAAAGAGAGAGGTAAAATAATTTTTTATACATTTAAACATGTCAAGGAAATCTAAACATGAATATTAGTTGTGTGGAGTTGGAGGGACACTAATGAAGCTTCTACATGTGCCAAACTTGTCCTGTAGTCTATACAACTACTTAAAACTACTTATTTTATAATTAAACTCCTTTATGAATTGATCCATACATTTTTTCAGTTCAAAATATTTTCTATAACATATAATTAGCACATGGTATGTTATACATCTTTTTA
>JARHVA010000575.1:3420000-3422500 GCA_037957365.1 Torreya grandis | reverse complement strand
CATAAATATTATATCCATATATTTCACTCAAGGAGAGGGTGTTCAATCTTCTCCCATATTTTTACAACATGGGATTGCCTCTAGGCCTATGGATTGCCTATAATAGAGGTAAACCTCTAGTTTAAAGGGATAGCTCCCTTGATGTATATCTTAAAGTCACACAATACAATAGATTAATAAATTTGGGGGTGAAAGTGGAAGACATTAATACAAATTAATATATTCTAATTATGAGATCAACCAAATATAATTCCATATAACACACTTACATTTACACTAAGAAGGAAAACTACCAAAACTGACCTCAACTCTATGACCTTCTAGCATAAGTGTTTATCATAGATGAAGATTGATATGCATATCTAGAGGCAGGTGAAAGTAAGGTATAATACTAGACATTAATATTCCCTCTCACACCTCAATTACACCTTAATAAATAATACACTTCATGATACCTATTAGAATAGATGCCACTCACACAATGCATACAAGGGTAGAAAGAAATCAAGGAGAACAATCTTCATCACTTTTCATGAAAATACACCACTTGAAATGCTTAATAAATATGTGAAGAGATTAAATAAACTTCATAAATTTATTATAATTCAAAATAAAGTGTCAAACTAGTAAGTCTTCACCATACTAGATGTGTCAGATCTATAATTACAAAAATGGCTTGCGTTTAAAAAGCAAAAGAGAAGAGAAAGAAGAAGATAAGTGGAAGGGTCACAAGTCCATGTCTAAAACTATTTAAAATAGTTATAATGTGAGATAATGAGGTGGAAAATAATTTAGGAAGTGATCTTGGACAATTATCCATCATAAACATGACACAACTTTCAAGTTGGCATAGAGACACTCTATGATTCTTCTTGAAACTTCCCTTCTCAATGTAGATTCTACTTGACTTCTCAAAATTTCCATAGGGATATTTTAAAAAATTTCACTACCATGAGAATGTAATAATAATATTTTAAAATCCATCATACAACTCCCTAACTAATTATTTCCCCTTTGTCACTTCTCATTAAATGTCTAGCAACTACTCACTAGCCTTATAGGTCTCACTCTTCACACTGGTCATTAAGGTAAATTATAGTTGTCCAAGAGATGTGTTTAAAATGTGTTAGGACATCTATTTAAATCATATTTATCCTCTGGTCTATCATAGACATCAAGATAATTCAACATCACTCTTCTCATTTACACATTTAGACAATCACTTTTCCTTCTCATTATTTGTCAAATGACTTCCTATAGTGATCAAATCAATATATATCCTTTCATTCAAAAATAATGTGATATATGGATATTAGGTAATATATCAAGTATCTAATCACATCCTACAATGATTTTCATCCATTAACCCCCTTTTGCATCTGTAGAACCACTTAAATCTTGAAGAAATAGAGAAATAATTGTATCCATATAAGTGATAGTATAGATTACTTGGGTGTCAATGTGCCTAGGAGAGTGTTAAACAAATATAAATCACCTTCAAAACCATTTTACCAATTTTAGATGCATTCCCATTCATTTTTTATCCATTAGGTTTGAGCAAGGGTTTTAGAAGGGTTTTTGGTGGTTTGGACTATTAATGATTTTTCATAAAAACTAGAAGTCAAAAATCCAAACCAATTCCACTAAGTTTGATAGATACCCCCTTAAAAAATTCCATACTCCTTATAGTCTCATTCACACCCTCTGTATAGATATGAGTTAGTGAAACTAGTCTTCGAGCTCCTTCAATGCATTGTAAATAGGTTTGAGATGGTTTTAGGTCAAATTAAAAAACTTTGAATGGTTCCCTACAAAAAAATGTCTCCTACCATCCTTTTACTCTCTCATAAGTATTATCAAATATTTTTTAATTTTCATGTGGTCTTATGATTCAAGTTGGAGGCAATGGAGGCTTAGGCCTAGTTCTAGGCCTGGTAGACATAACTTTGTGTGACTACAAATTTGACCACATGGAATTATCCAATGGTTGAAGATCTTTCTCAATGATTTTTTTACATGTAATTAAACCCTATAAAACATATAACCATGGTTATAATACTTATTCCTTCATCCTTTCAACAACAATGTACCAAGTTTATAAGTTGATTTGCTACTAGAGTGCTCCCTATCTGAGATAGAATAAAGAGCATATCCCATGTTCATATGACTATAATAAAAATATACGTAGTTATTTGAGGTCATGGTTAAACTTATCACCAAATTTTAATACTTTATCACATTCATAGAGCCTTCAACATCTATGATTACCAAGACTATCTTTTAGTACTTGACTGTGCAAGGTTACATGCAAGGTTATCGGTAAGTTTTGGAGCTCATCATTGTATGTTGATATTCTTACATATTGATAACACTTTAGAGTGTTTCATTAACAATATAATATTGGTTTAATCATCATTATACAATCTAAATTTCTACTCATCAACGAAACTATAATCTCTCACTAGCTTGAACTGGTATGCAAAATGTAATCTACTATAGG